>BJCM01089417.1:0-21570 GCA_018326385.1 Flaveria bidentis | reverse complement strand
CATAATGCATATTGAACTAACTATATAGGTTTGTGGTTGTTTACATAGTTCTTAGTCAAGAATGGTTGAGAAATGTGTTTAAACTTAATCGTATGAAGTATTCATGCGAATGGACCATGCTAATGGACCATACGCATGAACACTTCATGCTAATGGACCAGTCACACGACTGAACCAGGAGACTAGATCAGTCGCACGATTGAAACATAAGATTGGCTCAGTCGCATGACTGAACCTTGAGTTGTGCGTATGGACCAATTGTATGATTCAGTCGCACGACTGAACCATACTAATGGTTCAGTCGTACAATTGACAAACCCTAACCTATAAATACCACCTAATTCATCGAAAAACGTAACACTTCACGAATTTCGACTCACATACGTACCTTAGCCGTCAGAGACCCTAGAGAACCTGTTCTAACTTCATAGATCGCAGTTGATCGTGTTCTAATCGCTCATATCGTTTGATTAATCTCTAGATTGATCGAAACTGCGTTCTCACTGATTGGATCGCCAATCAAATAGGATTCCGCACTATTTAATTAGGTATACACGCATTATCAGTTAGTACTCCGTACGTACACGATCCTAACATCTAACATTGTGGAGTTACAACCATTCTCCTCCTTGGCTGAAATACGATTGTTGGCTGATAAAGTTATGTCACAAAAAAGGGATGTGATAAAATTAAGCCAATCAAAGTGAAAACAACGACCTCCACTCCTGCTCCAGTACCAACTTCCTTGTCGCCGGTCTCAATCAAAGCTGTAGACGTACCTAAAGGATCAGGGACTGCAACCTGGAATGCCCGGCGTTATTTTCGATGTAAAGGATTAGGTCACATTGTTTCAGAATGTCCCAACAAATGGGTTATTACTATTGCTGAATATGAAGTCGTAATAGGACCCAAGTTTGATAAAGAAATACTTCCACAACCACCCAATGAAGAAGTAATGATCGGCCCTGATGATGGGGACTGTTTGGTGCTACGATGAGCGCTAAACAGGAATGTAACTGAGGAAGAACTCACTCAATGAGAGGCTTTGTTTCGTACTCGTTGTACCATATAAGACAAGGTGCGTTCACTGGTTGTTAACAGTGGTAACTGCACCAACATTGCATCTCAATCTATGGTTGCTAAGTTAAGTCTACCTATTGATCTTCACCCTTCTCCATATCATATCTAGTGGCTGAATCAAGGGAATGGTATTCATGTGACCAATCGAGTTCTACTATCATTACTATTGGGCAGGAATACAAGGATGAAATTTTGTGTGATATACTTCCAATGGACGCATGTCACATGTTGTTAGGTTGTCCTTAGCTATTTGATCACCAAGTTGCTCATGACGTGTACAAAAATACCTACTCCATTGACAAAGACGGGAGAAAGATAACGTTGCTTCCTATGTCCTACTAACCTGCCCCTGAACGTCGTACGTTGATTCTCACTAATTATCTTCTGCAAATTAGGTTTGATAGGTCAAAACAAACCCACACTAGTGTTGGTCGAGAATTAGGAGAAGTTGATAAACCACCAACTATCCAATACCAAAATCTAGTCATGAAAGTTGATCAAGCTGCAGCTAATGACATGGACCACGACAACAGCCAAGAATCTTGATTCAATGCTGACAATTCAGGTTTGAAGTCAAACTTCTTCTTTAAACGGGAGAATGATAGCCGTAGCACTCCACGTCGAACTGTTACGAATATGAAATCCATAGCCGTTGCACTTCAAAAAAATAATATTGTTAAAACAGTCCAAACGAAACTAACTGGGTGGGCGAGCGGGTCAAACCCATACACTTGGATCCATTTGTGTGTCTCTTCAGATATTTGGAAACTGGATGACAAAGTCAGATCCATGTTCACCACCTCATTTTATTTTCATGCACTTTTTTTTATATTAATTATCATGTGTTAAAGATAGGTTATGTTTGTGTGCTTTGTTCACTTGTATTCTCAGCTATGAGAGTAGTACTTAATGGTAACCCTAAACCCTAAGTTATGCTTAAAATAAATAGATAAATAAATAAAAACATAATAATTCATAATAATATTTTATCTAACACTAATAATAAAAATATATTAATAGTCTTGTTCTTGTTTAGAAAACTATTTCTTATTTATATTACCTTTTTATAAAATATTACTTTATATAATATTAATCAATAATATTAATCTTGATTAAAAAATAAATTATTTTCCAGTAGGAAAACATGTATTAGGTAATTGTAAGACAATTTTATTGGTAAAAATATATTATTTTATCTTTAACCCAAATTTCAACCGTATAGGGTGATTTTTAATCGAAAATCGCACGGTTTTACGTGCAAAAAACGTACATAAATCCATGTATACCTCATGATCATTATGCCTTAAAATGACTCTTTTATACTAAAAATATTATGAAATTTTCTTCTTAAAAGCAGTCTCAAAATAGTCCCAATTTTTTTTACCCGAAATTGTCAATTTTTGGCTTTTTTGCGCGTATAAAATCAACACCTATGACCATGCATGTTATGGTTTTGCTACATACTTAAAATCATGAGTTTTTACTTAAAAGCAAAATATTATTTTCTGTTTATGTTGGATGAAGAAGAAGGCTGGTGCAACCAAAACCAAATCACTTAGACAAATTTTGGTGCTATTTACAAAGGTTTTCGAAGCCAAGTGTGGAGCTTCCGAAGGAAGTAGAGTTCTTTTGAAGACAAAGTGAAAGATCAACTTCCGAAGAAAAATTCTACATGCGAAGTCAAAGAATTTACTTCCAAAGATCAAGTCTAAGAAGAAGAAATCAGAAGACTGCTTCCGAAGTATGAAGAAAGAAGAAGTCCTCAAGCTTCAGAAGAAGTAGACTCTTCCGAAGTATAAGTGGCTTCAGAAGTACTTGTTCTTCCGAAGCCATTTAACCTTCGGAAGACACTGCTATGAACCAGTGGACATAAGTACGGTCTCTGACACTCCACTACAGAGCTCTGATACTGCATGGCGCTTTCTCAAACAGCCATATAGTTGACCATACTTTATTCTACTGTTCACCTTTTATGATAGTAAAAGTTACCAAATTTAGTTGGTGACAAAAGGTAAGTCAAGGACATGTCCCGACTACCATATCTCAGATAAGACTGTATCTGAGATACCTTAAACTATAGCTTTGTAGTATTAGCTTTAGTTATAGGATTCCAGTTGGTATCAAAGTATATTAGGCTATCGGTAGTATTATATATAGCTTCTGATTGTAACTCATAAGATATGCTTGTAAGAGTCTTGTAACATTTGAGTTGAGAAGCAATATATGCAAGTACCTTGAAAATTACTTTTTGTGTTTGTTTATTACTTATTATGTTGTTATCAACTCGTAAAGACTCTGCCTTCATCCGAGTGTAGTTTAAGTGTGGTTGAGAAAAAAACAAAGTGTTTAGTGACATAAACCGATCCTGCAATTGGTATCAGAGCTTTTTAAGCTCTTGATTGTGAGATCTTATCATCCAAATCAACCTGTTTTTCACTCCTCCCTAAACCTCACAAAGGCTTCCGAAGCCAAGTGTGGAACTTCTGAAGGAAGTAAAGTTCTTCTGAAGACAAACTGAAAGATCAACTTCCGAAGACAAACTCTACTTGCGAAGTCAAAGAATTTACTTCCGATGATCAAGTCTAAGAAGAAGAAATCAGAAGACTGCTTCCGAAGTATGAAGAAAGAAGAAGTCCTCAAGCCTCGGAAGAAGTAGCCTCTTCCGAAGTATAAGTGGCTTCGGAAGTACTTGTTCTTCCGAACCCATTTAACCTTCAGAAGACACTGCTATGAACCAGTGGACATAAGTATGGTCTCTGACATTCCGCTGCAGACCTCTGATACTGCATGGCGCTTTCTCAAAGAGCCATGTAGTTGACCATACTTTATTCCACTGTTGACCTTATGATAATACAAGTTACCAACTTTAGTTGGTGACAAAAGGTAAGTCAGGGACATGTCCTGACTACCATATTTCAGATAAGACTGTATTTGAGATACCTTAAACTATAGCTTTGTAGTATTTGCTTTAGTTATATGATTCCAGCTGGTATCAAAGTATATCCGGTTGTAGGTAGTATTATATATAGCTTCTAATTGTAACTCATAAGATATGCTTGTAAGAGTCTTGTAACATTTGAGTTGAGAAGCAATATATGCAAGTACCTTGAAAAATACTTCTTGTGTTTGTTTATTACTTATTATATTGTTATCAACTCTTAGAGACTCTGCCTTCATCCTAGTGTAGTTCAAGTGAGTTTGAGAGAAAAACAAAGTGTTTAGTGACATAAACCGATCCTGCAGTTTTAGTTCGGATTTGTACAAAAACACATGTTTTGAGATACCTTAACCTTTAACTTGTGTTCTTAGTTTTTATTATATCAAAATACACTTGAGAACCCCAAAGATTTCAGATTATGATCACCACATTTAATGTATCATTTCAATCGTTTTTGAAATTCAAAAGTAAGATGAGCTCAAGAACATCATTCATACTTACATACATGTGTAACCCACTTTTATTATTTTTGATAATATCCTTTGGAGATTGGCTTCTTATGATAATAAGCCAAGATCATAAATTGATCATCTTGGTATGTCAAAATAAAAAAAATGTAAATGAAATTCCAAAACTCATCAACATCAAACACAAACACATACATGGTTCACACATACATATACATTCATTTAAAAGCTATTTTTCTTGATTAAAAATCATTGTTGAAACCTTGGATTTCAAGAAAATCTAGTTTTTGGTGAACAAATCTTTCAACAATGATTCATTTGTCAAGTTGTAAGAAATTTTTAAAGAAACATCCTTATCCTAGGATGAATAACTTCAGGAAATATGGATGATTTCTTGATGATTTTTTCTCCTTGGAGATGGATTTTTTCCAAATTCTTGGACCAAACTCACTAAGGGCCCCTTGAAATCAGTTGTTTGAAGCTTGATTAAGCTAGGATGATCAAGATCAATGCAGGACCATTTAAGGGATAGTCACTTACAACACAACATATAATGAGGAGTGTGTATATTAGAAAACTTAACAGATCAAATAAGAAACTAGAACTATATGGTTTGATGCTTAGAACACTAGTAAATATAAGACAAAACAAGAACAAACAACACAAGGATATTGTTTTTCAAGAATGTTGTATATTGCTCTTAAGTGCTATTACAAGTGTTAAAGCATTAAAAAAAGATACAAGGACCTGAGATATTTTATACTACATCATACAACTGGCCATACTTAGAAAGCCTGCTGGAAACATTTGATCTAGACAATAACAAAATTGAATGTAGAGTCAAAAGGCAGATTGCCTTTTGACTATTGACTATGACCTGCCATAGCTCACATCCTAATACCTTTCAAAAAGGATAAAAATACATAAAGTAGAAAGAAACATAATCAAGATCACAATGTACAGTTACCAAAAGCATGGACCTTTTCACCAACTTGTGTAAGTTGGTGAGTCATCAGAGTTGCAGCGGAATATGGTCCAGCTTTATGGAAAAGTACATCAAATAAAGCATATATCAAAAGTCTTTGAAAGAAATAAGTCTTCACTTCTTGACTTGGGGAGACTTTTTCTTTGAAGCTTCGAAAGACTTCACTTTTGGCTTTGGAAGATGTTGGTCTTGGCTTCGAAAGATCTTACACTTAGAATAATTTTAATGCAGGGTGTAAACTTCTAAAGCATTTCTACTCTGCACTTAAGTGCATGCATGTAGGAAAGAGTTTGAATGTTTTAGGTGCATCAGCCTTTCATGAAACCTTACAAACTCCCCCTAGGCTAATGCTATGAAAACATTAATGACCTTTGATATTGACAATCCATTATAATAATGACCATACCCTTCTTAATTAGATGGTCAGGATCATTCAGACTTTCAAAGTATCTTCTCATCTAAAGGAGATCATGCAAAAGTCGATTAAACATGTTTTTCCATATGTATACATCTTGACCACCTTGATCTTTATTGACATACTATCTTCATGGATTAGTAGTGAAGGTCTAGGATAAGATGGGTCTTCCTAATGCAAGAAAAACTACTTGAATTGGAGTTGATTGAACTGCCTCTTCATGCACTCTCTTAGGATGATTTCATTCATCCTGAGGTTTGGAGGTTGATGACTCTAACTTCTTCTTCTTCTTTGAATTGGGTCTAGTGGCCATCATTTTCCTCCTCTTTGGAAATTTCAACTGAGAAGACTGGCCTTTTAGCACCTTGTTGTTCAGTCTTGTCTTTTGTTAGTTGTGTCTACCTCTCTTCACATGTATAGAAGGAGAGGGAGTTTGTACCTCCTGTGAATCAAAAGATGAAGCTTGCTGAGGTTTAGTAGGAGGTCCAAGTTGTGTTGTCTCAAATTGTTCAACCTTAACCTCCACTTTAGGAGGGGCTTGACTTGGTGGGAAGTGTAAGTCAATGAGCTCTTCTCTCTCGATCTTCTACTTGATCACCCGTATATGTTCATCCATAGTGGATAGAGACATTGGGCCAAGTCTTCTTCTAGAGAATCCATATAGCTTTAATAAGCTTATCATCATCTGCCTGTCAGTAGACTTGTTTTGACTTTTTTGGATAATTGCTCTTGACTTGGCTGCTTTTTCCCTCATTTTTTGCTTTGTTTCCTTTTGTTCTTTGAGTACTTGAAGTTCAATTTATTTAAGATAATCAAATTCAGTATACTCAAAGGACAGGTGAAGAAGTGCAACTGCCTGGTAGAGTCCTGTGGTAGTCAGGTAGCTGATCATATTTTTCCTGTCAGCTTCTTTATCTACTTGAGGTTGTGAAGTTGCCATAGTCTTTCGCTCAAGACTTTCTTGAACTGGATAAAGGGTAGGAACATGTTTGTATAGTCTTTTCTGTCTTCTTTCTTCTTTGATTTGGAGGAGCAACCTTGCTTCCTCTACTTCGTTCCTCTCTTTAGACATTTATATGTCTACTAATACAGTTAGTTCTTCTAAGGGGAGATAAATGATTTCATCTATGTCATAGTTCATCGTCTATAGGTAAGTAATCCTGATTGCCCTTAACTTATCATCTTGAGTGTTTTGCCTGGGGGCAGCCTTGATTGCAGCTTCCATGAAGCCTGAAAACCCAGTGAAACTTTCTCCCCTTAGCTTCCTCTTACTCTCTCTCTCCCTCCTCCTCAATCTCCACAAGAGTCATTTTCCTTTTCCCTTTGTTACCCATAGACCTTTGTGACTCAGGGTGGAGAGAGCTTTGGCCTTCATTTCTTGGAGTAGCATCCAGACTCTTGCTAGAGAGAGGTTGTGATACACCTTCACAAGCAGGTGTTTCACTAAGGGGATTGATTGTCAAAGTTGTTGGTTATGAGATAGAGCTTACAGGTTTTGTCACTGGGCCTTCAGTCAAGGTTTTCCTTTTGAAGCTAATCTTTAGGTCCATCTCAACATCCAGTTGACCAATGACATTGTTTGCTTGCATTTGTCTTCTTGCTTTAAACACTTTAGTAATCCAGTCTTGAATCCTTGGAGCCATCATGCTAGCTTGCCTGAATTGACTTGGGTTGGAAAGTGGCATGCTGACTAGATCAAGACCTTAACTATAGTTCAAGGTCTGAAAATTTAAGACTTCTTACTGTCCTTGAACTCTTTGAAGTATGTGGGCTCTTCTGTTAGCAGCATACATTCACCCAATAATATAAATAGAAGCTCCTTGGGGTGGAGTGGACATAGCCCTTGGAATTTCCTCCTCAAATAAACTCTAAATGAGTGAGTCCACATCAATGTGAACTTGAGAAGGTTGTTGAGTATGAATAATTCAAAGTGAGGATGGTGAAACCTCAATGTCCATACTCTGTGAAGAACTCCCAAGTTCTATGATTGTTATGACTTTCTCTCCCTTTTTGGTAGCATCACCTACTTGCACAGGTGAGCTTGGAGTTAGGTCAATCACATCCATAGGTTCTTGTGTTCCTGGATGAGCTCCTTTTAAGGTCTCCCGGCTAGTTTCTCCTTAAGATAAGATATCTTAAGTTGTTGATCATTGACCCTATTTTGTAAGCTAATCACCTGAGATTCAAGGTGACTATCCTTAGAGACTAAATAGGAGCATGTTTGTGACAATTTCTACACCTTTAGTCTCATGTGCCCTACATCTTCATCAAAAAAATCATTGGAGGATAACAGAATTGGACCAAAGTCTTCTCTCTCACCACTAGTGTAGTGTTCTTGACTTCTCCTGCTCACTAACAACTTTAATTGAAGTGTTAATGGATTGAGTTTCCATGGTTGAGGTCTTAAAGATGTAATTACTTTCAAAAGTGAGAGCCTCTTCTATATGGACCTCTTGAATAGGTTCAGGAAGATCCACCTCAGTGATAGGTGAATGATGTGGGCTAGACATAGAAGAGACAGGAGCACTCATCTCTCTTTGAGTAGGGGAGAAGTAAAGAGACTCATGGTACTCACTAAATCCCATGTTTTTATCATTATAGGATTCAAGGTTAGGAAAGGGTTGGTTTAAATCTAGAGGCTAAGGATGGTAACTTTCCCCTAAAGGTTGTTCACATGAGTGTTAAGACTCATAGTGAAAGCTTAAGCCTAATGGGCTAATGAGATCATCAGGCTGAGCATGAAGAACCTCAACACTGATTCTTGATGAAATGGGAGTGGTTTGCTCCTCAGGAGAAGTGGGAGCTCCAGTGTCCACTTCTTCCTGTATAGGTGATGATATGGGGGCCTACACATGCTCAATAGGTTGACCAAGGGTTTGTTTGGATTTTCTTTGGTAGGTGAGGATGATTTTTGGTTGCTTAGGAGGTTGAGAAGTAGAAGGTATGGGTTCAACACTAGCTTCTGTTGCTAGGTTGTCACCTTGAGTAACGAGCTCTAACATTTTTTAAACAAGGGTTGTTTCTACCCCAGAGAGGCCTACAGTTGGGTTTTTCATAGTCTTAAAGACATCGGGCTTCATCAGTCCTAATTTAAGAATATTACCTGTCCCTCTCAACTATGAGCCCAGTTCATAATTAAGAATGTGTTGAACATATCTATGGAGCATATAATACTCTAAGGAGTCTAAATTTGTATGAAAAATTAGGAGTACCTAAATCTGACCACCTGGACCATTCCATGGACTATGAATAAGAGATCTTCAGGAATCTGGTCTCATCCCCCATGCTTACTAGATAAGTTGTGGATAATCATATAAAGTAGGTACTTCCACTGGGATAAGACCTTCCTTTTCCTAAAGGTCTTTATAGAGAAATCCCCCTCATATCCCATCTACTCAAAGGAATGATTTACAACTTCTTTTGGAAAGGACAACTCACCTTTTTCATCATGCAGCTGAAGATGAGTATTGATGATGTCTGGAGTGACGAAGATTGTCCTTTCCTACATTGTGGCAGACAGTGCCTTCTTCTCATTCATAATGATCTCTTGGCAGGTCTTTTAGAATTCTAACAACTGATCCTCATCGAGAGGAGGATCAATGGTAAGGGAGGTTAGTTAGTTTGACAAAGAAAAGAAACGGCAGACCTCTAAGAAACTTGGATCTTTCTTAGAGTCCAATGGAGCAAGATGTTGCCTGTGGAGTTGCATGGAAAAATCTGGGTTGTTTATGCGGTTGAGGTTGGCCATTTTGAAAGCTTAAAGGTGAAGGAAGATAAGAACAAAGGCAGTTTGTGGGTAAATTTAGGTTTTGGGAATAGATCAAATGAAAAAGAGAATAAAAAAGTAGGGAACTATTGGGTATATATATGAAATGGATCTGTGACAAAGTTAATGAAAAAGGATAAACTTTGAAATCTGGATGTTGGTCCCACCTCTAAAAAGGTTCCCAAAAAGGTAGTTTTCTTGGAAGTCTAAAATCTTCCGAAGGTAATTTTATTTCGAAAGTTTTGATGAAAAGCTTTCGAAGCCAAAATGACTTCGGAAGATATTCCAAAGAGTTTAGAAAATTTAGCTTCAGAAGATATTTATACTCAGAGAATTTTATTCTTAGAATAATAAAAATTCTGAGACTAAATTGCTTTCACAAGAAAATTGTTCTTCAAAAACATACAAGTACTCAAGTAAAATTTTAAGCTTCGGAAGCTATTTATAATTCCTTTCGTAGGTAAATCTACTGAAGTAGTTATTTGTTTTTTAAGACATAAGTTTCTTCTGAAGGTAAATACATATCTTCCAAAGGATAAAAATATCAAAATTTAAAAAAATCTGAGGAATGTCTTTTAAAGAGATTTTTCTTCCAAAGTAAACAAGGTCTTATGAAGGTGATAAAATAGACAACTTAGGACACACAAAATTTAGAAAAATTATGATTAAGTTTTAAGAAAAGCTTCTCAAAGTTTATTATCCCAATAGCTGATACAAGATACTTAAATCTTTGTTCATCCAAAGCTTTGGTGAATAGATCATCATATTGTACATTTGCATTAACTTTGACTAGTTTGATTAATCATTTTTCAAAGTTATCTCTAATCAAATGATACCTGATATTGATGTGTTTTGTCTTTGTCCTTGAGTGCTGTATAGGATTATCTGTGATATAGATAACATTATTGTTGTCTATGTGGATGGGAGTCTCCTTAAAGTTGAATCCATAGTCCAACATCTGATTCTGAATCCAAAGCACTTGAACACAGCAGCTTGTAGCAACAATGTATTTAGCTTCAGCAGTTGATGTAGACACACGGGATTGTTTCATGCATTACCAAGAGGCTATCATTCCACCAAGGAATTGGCATCCCCCTAATGTAGACTTTGCAGTCATGTTACAGCCACCATAGTAACTATCTGGTATATGCATACAGATTGAAGTCAGAATTTTTTGGATGCCAAAGGCCAAGTGTTGGAGCACCTTTGGGGATGTCTTAGAATCCTTTTGACAGTAAGTAGGTGTGACATCTTGGGGTTGGCTTGATATCTTGCACAAATACATGTGGCAAACATGATATTAGATTGCTAGCAGTGAGGTACATAAGAGACCCAATCATAGCCCTATAAAGATATTCATCTACACACTCCCCCTTAAGATCAGATCCAAGGGAGTGATTTCTGGCTATAGGTGTCTTAGCAACCTTACAATCAATCATGTTGAATCTTGTAAGTATGTCTTGTACATACTTTAACTGATTTATGAAGATGCCACTATCAACTTGCATCACTTGAATTTCTAGAAATAAATTAAGTTCCCCCATGGCACTTATTTCAAATCTATTCTTCATGAGCTTCTCAAAGTCTTTGTAGAGCTTTGGATTAGTTAACCTGAAGATATTGTCATCTACATATACTTGAACTAACACTAAATCATTCCCTATTCCTTTGATGAAGAGAGTTCCATCTATAGTACCTCTTTTGTAGCCATGTCGACAGAGACACCAAGATAGAGTCTCATACCGCTTCTTTGGAGCTTGGTGAAGCACATATAGAGCTTTAGCAAGCCTGCAGACATAATTAGAATGATTAAGGTCTGCAAAGCTAGGTGGTTGTTTGATATAAACCTCTTCATCAATCACCTCATAAAGAAAAGCACACTTGACATCAAGCAGGTAGACCTTGAAATCCTTGGATGCAACAAATACTAAGAATATTCTAAAAGCTTTAAGTCTTGCCATAGGATCAAAGATATCTGTGTAGTCAATTCCTACTTCTTATGTGTATACTTGAACAACTAGTCTTGCCTTATTCTTAATGACGAGTCCTCTATCATCTTTCTTATTCCTAAACACCTATTTGGTTCCTATGGTAGTCTTCCCTTGAGGGAGAGGACATAGGTTCCAAACCTTTTGTGTTTTGAAATGAAGCAGCTCCTCTTGCATAGCTTCAACCCAACTTCCATCCTTTAAAGCCTCATCAACTTTCTTTGGCTCTATCTGGGATAAGAAAGAAGAGTGGAGACAAACAGTTGCATCATGGGTTTGTCCTCTTGTTCTCACCCATAAATCAACATCTCCAATGATGTTTGTGGTAGGGTGGGACTTGTGGATCCTTATTTGAGAGATCATAGCAAGTTGATTAAAAAGATCTAATTAAAGAAATTTAGATCTGGTAATTTGTGAGCTACCCACCATATCAGCACACATATCAAGAGAAACTTGATCTAATAAGTGTGTGACATCATTGATGTTGTTTTCAATGGAGTGGTTGTCAGCATCAAGGAATTCTTGATCACTTTCACCACCACCATGATCTCCTACATTTGAAGCTCCTTCATTTGGGTTTATACCTCTGAGCTGGAATTTGAAGGCACCTCAGATGTATCAGTTGGATTAGACATTGTTGTGCTAATAGGAACTCCATTTGTAGGTTTAGTTACAACTAAAGCTGAAGTAGTATAACTTGATGGTCTTCTTAAATCAAATCTTGGGTCGGGATCACCTGCTGATAGTATATCTGTAGATCCTGAAACATTCTCATAAGATTCGTTAAAGCAGTTGGTAACTAAATCAAGATCAAATAGCCAATTAGGACAAGAACCTTTTACACTGGGAGTGTGCTCATTGAAAGTCACATTAGCTGACTCCTTAACTAGTCTAGTTCTAAGATTGTATACTCTATAAGCTTTGGCTTGGAAAGAGTATCCAATAAAGTATCCATCATTTGATTTCTCATCAAACTTGGCAATTTGATCTTTTGTATTCAAGATGGTGCAAGGACATCCAAATGACCTGAGAAAACCAATGAAAGGTTTCCTCTTCTTCCAAAGTTCATAAGAAATCTTACCATGTGTCTTAACTACTAAAACTTTGTTTTGCACATAGCAAGCACTGTTCACTGCTTCTGCCCAGAAGGTGATGGGAAGCTTAAAGACAGACAACATAGTTCTTGCATCTTCAATTAGTGTCATGTTTCTCCACTTAGCAATACCATCACTATATTGTCTTGTAATACCTTTTTCATCCCAAAATGTATCAAGGATTTGGTTATGGAATTCAGTTCCTTGATCATATCTTATGGTTTTGACCTTTTGATCACATTGATTCTTAATCTTTAAGATGAAATTCTTCAGAATCTCAAGGCTCTCATCCTTAGTTTTAAGAAAAAGGTCCCAAGAGAACCTTCTAAAGTCATCTGTGATTACCAAACAGTAAGAGGTCCTTCCTAGACTTATTACACTGGTGAGGCCAAAGAGATCCATATGTAATAAGTGTAGGGGAGTAGTGATGGAGTTTCTTTCCTTTGGCTTGTGAGATACCTTGTGTTGCTTCCCTTTGAGGCATGCAACACAGTGGTCATCACTTGTAAACTCTTTCTTTGGCATTCCAGTTACCAAATCATTCTTAATTAATTTATTCACTCTATTAAACTTTACATGGCACATTCTTTTATGTGAGAGGAAAGACTCATCATTGTTTGCTTTAGATAGAAATCATGAAACTTCTCCTGAGGTAGATGTTTCTTGCAAATCCTTATTGTACATGTTCCTTTTCTTGGGCACTCTGAAAAGGATATGCTCATTCGTCATGACCACCCCAGGATTGAGAACAATGCACTCATGCTTAGTAAAGAGCATTTTATGACTTTGATCACAAAATTGAGATACACTCACAAGATTCTCTCCATGCTCCTTGACAAAGTTTACCTTCTCCATGTTGAGCTTACCATTTGTGACCTTGCCCCTTCCAGCTATGTAACCTCCAGCATCTCCTCTAAAACAAATTGGTCCTCCATCAATCTTTTCAAAATTTGGAGTAGTGACCCATCGCATGTCATGTGCTTGGAACAACCACTAACAATGATTCATACATTCTCGTTTGTCTTGAGCTATTCCTACACAATATAGATAGTTAGTTACATTTGGAAACCCAAGCCTGCTGGTCTTGAGCTCATCAAAAGATGTTGAAGACAATACAACAATAATTGATCCTTTTGTAATGATTTGAGGAACATTTGCTGATGTTGATGAAGAACTTTTATTCACTTGTTCTTTCTTTGTTTTCCACACCACCTTTGGAAGCTTAGACTTGACCTTCAATACTACAAAAGTTTTGATAACTGGACCTTCAGAAGATCTTGCTAACACTACAGCAGACTTCAGTACTTCACAAGTATTCCTTTCTTCTGAGACCAAATTTTCTTCCAAAGGCAAGTTTCCACTTGTCTTCTTCTTCATTTTGGAGCTTCTAAAAGGAAAAGACTTTCCTTCCGAAGCTTGTTTCTTCTTCAAACACTTAGAAGTTTCTTTCTTGGTCATGTGGACAGTACTCTTTGGAATGTAAAGTCAATCCTTAGCAAGATAAGAAGTACATCCACACATGACATAGTCTAATTTTCTTTCTCCTAAGTCTTCTTCTGTGAGCAAGGCTAAACTTGATAACTTTCATTCTCCAAATTCATCTTTGTAGATGTTGTGGCAATTATTTTAGGGAGATTACTACCTTTGGAGCTAGATGGTTCAGGTTGTGTAGCAGGGGTACACAATTGATCAGCCTTCAGCTTGATGTTAGGATGATTTGAACATGAACTAGAACTCCTCGTACTAGAGTTCAAGTTTGTGTCTTTAGCCTTAACCACCTCAAATCCTGTAGAGATAAAGACTCGTTTCTACACAGAGTTAAGAGTGGTCTTGATCTCTTGAGCCTTCTTATCCTCTTGTAGAACTTCTTCCATGTCCTCTTATAGAACTTCTTCCACTGGCTGCATTGCTTGGAAACTTCCTTCATGTCCTCTTGTAGAACTTCTTGGCGCTATAAGTGAGGAGAGCCATTTAATGAACTATATCGATGTATTTTAGGTCATCTGGATAGATACAGTCTAGATCTTCAAGGGTGAACAGAAAGTTGCATGTGCTTTCATCAAAAGACACAAAGGCTTGTGAAGAGTTTGTCTCATGGAATGGGCTTCTTTGAGTGTAGCTTTCTTTTCTTTGCGAAGGTGATGAAAGGACCCTTTTGTGAGTTGTTAGGATAGCAGATAAGATTATCTTGTGGTTCTCTACTATCCCTTTCAACCACATGGAGGGCTGAACTCAGTTGATTGTTACTGGATGAACTTTGCATGTTCATATCCATCAGGTATCCACTGAGAATACCATACAACTCTGTCAAAGTAAGAGTCTTAAGGTTCTCAGTTTTCATGATAACAACACAATAATGTCTCCATTTTCTAGAAAGAGAGGATATGAACTTCCTTACAATGTCCCTGTTCTCAAGAGTCACTCCAACATCCGTTAGAGTGTCCATAATTTCAACATACCTTAACTATTCTTGAGTCATGGTTTCACTAGTATTGAAGGTGAAGTTTTCAAACTACTGCTTTACGAGATCCTTCTTGTTCTCCTTGGCTTCAGTTGACCCCTCATACATTAGCTTCAATGCATCCCATAGCTGTTTAGCTGTTTTGTACTTCTTAAAGCATCTGTATATGGAGCTAGGAAGAGTTATTTTAAGGGTTGTCATGACTTTCCAATCGATCTTTGTTCTCTTCATGTCTTCTTCGGAATAGCCAGCCATATCTTTTGGAATTTTACCACTCCCAATAGCAGCTAAAGAGGTGCTTGGTATGTGAGGCCCTAAGACAATAGATTCCCACATCTTGGAGTATTGTAACTTGTGGACCCTTCCATTTGTCGGCACCAAGTGTCAAAATCTTAGGAGTGATCAGTGGGGACTTTGTCATGGTTCTACTTTCCATATTAGCTTTAGTAAGAGTTGTCATTTGAGATGTTAAGTATTTTGTGTTTGTGAGGGATCTTAAGATGGTGAGATCTTGCAATCAAGAGCCTGGAATGCTCTAATAGTAGGACCGTTTAATGCATGATGACTTACAACACAACACATAATGAGGAGAGTGTATATTAGAACACTTGACAAATCAAATAGGCAACTGGAACTATATGGTTTGGTACTTAGAACACAAGTAAATATGAGACTAACAAGAACAAACAACACAATGATATTGGTTTTCAAGAATGTTGTATATTGCTCTCAAGTTCTTTTACAAGTGTTAGAGCATAGAGAAAAGATTCTAGGACTTGAGATACTTTATACTACATCCTACAGCCGGCCATGCTTAGAAAGCCAGCTAGAAACATTTGATCTAGACAACAAAAAAATCAAATGTAGAGTCAAAAAGCATATTGCCTTTTGACTAGTAACTATGACAAGCCATAGATCACATCCTAATATATTATAAAAAGGATAAAAGTACATAAATTAGAAATCAATAGACTCAAGACCTCAATGTACAGTTAACAAAAGCATAGACCTTTTCACCAACTTGTGTAAGTTGGTGAGTTATCAGAGTTGCAGCGGAAAGTGGTCCATCTTTATGGAAAAGTATATCAAATAAAGCATGTATCAAAAGTGTTCGAAAGAAACCAGTCTTCACTTCTTGGCTTCAAAATACTTTTTCTTTGAAGCTTTGAAAGACTTCACTTTTGGCTTCGGAAGATGTTAGTCTTGGCTTAGGAAGATTTTACACTTAGAATAATTCTGATGCAGGGAATAAAACTTCAGAAGCATTTCTACTCTACACTTAAGTGCATGCATACAGGAGAGACTTTGAATGTTTTAGGTGCATCAACCTTTCATGAAACCTTACAATCTCCCCCTACGCTAATGCTACCAAAACATTGAAGACCTTAGATATTGACGGTCCTCATTATGATAATGACCACCCTTCTTCATTAACCTCGAAACATAGGATGTCACAAAAACATTAATAATTAACAATGTCAAAATACCCAATAACAAGTCCAAAATTAAAATTAGCATAAAAATTAAACAACTTAAAAAATAATCAGCTATACCCAAATAACCTAATCACCTTACCATGTCGATCAACTAGCAGTCGTTCACCACTCGCCTGTGTCCTTGTCGACGACCAACCACCACTTGACCATAGTGACCGCTCACCGCCTTCCGCCGTGCTACTATTGCTAAGTCAGCCTTGACAAAAGCCCACCATCGATATTTTTTTTCCTTTTACCAAATCAAGAGACAAATAGTTCAAGGTAAAATTTCTACTTTTTTTCCTTTATTACACTATGAAATTTTAGGGTTTATGTTGTCCAATTTCTAATATTTAATTTGATATAAAAATTAGTGATTTGAAAGATTTCAAGAAAAGGATATTGGTTAATCGTTATTTGGTTCAATTTAAAATATTTAGAATTTATGCAATTAAGTATACTAGGTAGGGATTTAGATGAATTAAAGATTTGATACTGTAAATAAGGATATAAATGGTGTTATTTTTAACTGCAATTTGTAATCTTATTGTGTTATTTGTTATACAATTAGGGATTTAATATATGAAAAACAAGTTTTTATTGGCAAATTTTTAAAAATAAAATGTCAAAATGAGTATATTTGTTCTAATAATAATGATGATATTGGGTCAAAAACTCCTTTGAGTTCAATTCCTCCAGTTCAGTTACTTCGGCTTCAATTCCTTTGATCTCAAATGAAATTTATTTAAATGATCGTTCTTCAAAACCCTTTTTATGTTTTATTTCTTTTATTAATATGAATGTACGGTAAAAAAGTTACATTACCCTTGAACTTTTATTTTAGATCTTTCACTGCCACCCTTTAGTGTAGCATCTGCTAATCTACTCATGCGTACAACGAAGTCCTTTTATTGTATGCAAGAACATATGCCTGATAGCAATAGCATAAGATACACTACTACTTGCTACGTAGGGTCAGCCCTGGGGGCAATCGCCAAGGGCCCAACTCCTCAAGAGCCCAAAATTACAAAAAATAAATATATTATATATGTATTTAAAAAACCTATATACTTTCTTAAACACTTAAACTCATTAGAATTTTAATTACTTTAATCCAAACAAACTCTAGATCCCATTAATATTTTAATTATTTTAGTCCACTACCATTTTAGTTATTACTAGATTTTTAAACTCAAACAAAATAACCTACGATTTGGGATGAGGGATGTAAAAGTACTATCGAAACGCAGGAGGTCAAAACAATCGATCGATCAAACTATAGTCTCGTTTTTTCTCCTTGCACATTTGTCAAAATTTTATATATGGAATATTTAATTTATATAATAAGAAACTGCTTTTCTCAACTCGTCCAGAACCCAAAATTTTTCGATGATTCTCAGGGCCAACCCTATGTAAACGATACACCGAGATGGTTTTTGCACAACTTGATTTAATCATTGACTATTATATATATATAAATATATATAGGGAAGGTTCAAATGAGAACCACCTTTTTGTGTGAACTCTAGGAACCAATCTCATCCACTTATTTTTTATCACATGAAAATCACATGCCATTTCCCCCCTTTTTTAAAATGTTCATAACTTTGAAAAATTTGGTAAATAAAGGTGATGGCCGCCCACTTCTTGCACATCACCTTTCTGCTTACGGATTCTAGAGGGAGAAAGTGCAGATCTTTCGGGTTTTGAAGAAGAACAAGAAGAAGAGTCGAATTCAAGGTAAGAATTCGTGTGTTTATGATGTTCTTAACTGGCCATAGCTTCGGTTATATGCTTATGAGTGTTTGTGTGTGTTCAAGTATGTTTTTTTATGGGTTTCTAGGCGGTTTAACTCAATTGCAAATGAGTTTAGAAGAAGCCATACTCAAGAGGCTGCTAAGATGAGTTCTAGAACCCCATTTTTACTTGTTTTAAACTGCTTTGGGGCTGAAAATGCATGTATGAATGTTTTTATAAAAATAGGTTTTTCACCCGTATGCTTTATGTGTGTATGTTATGGGTGGGGTTTGATTTTGGGCTATGTATGTGTATGATGACGTTTTGGTTTTATTTCTAAGGCTTAGAATGTAAGATTTAAGCTGCAAATGAGTTTAGAAGAAGCCATACTCAAGAGGCTGCTAAGATGAGTTCTAGAACCCCATTTTTACTTGTTTTAAACTGCTTTGGGGCTGAAAATGCATGTATGAATGTTTTTATAAAAATAGGTTTTTCACCCGTATGCTTTATGTGTGTATGTTATGGGTGGGGTTTGATTTTGGGCTATGTATGTGTATGATGACGTTATGGTTTTATTTCTAAGGCTTAGAATGTAAGATTTAAGCTTAGAACTAGTTATATGATGTTTCGGGACTGATTTATGATGTTTAGAAGGTATTAGGCTGCTGATGCGCCTAAACAGTGGCTCATGCGCCCAACAGAAATAACTGCCTAAGTGTTCCATGCGCCCAAAACCTCATGCGCCCAAATAGTACTCATGCGCCTAGAGTTAGGTTGAAATTGACTAAGTGTTTATATAGCTCATGCGCCTAGGCACTCATGCGTCTGTATAGTGCTCATGCACCTAGAATTGCCCAGAATAGACTAAGTGTTGCTCATTCGCCTCAATAGTGCCAATGTGCATGAAATTTGCCGATGCGCCTAAGTGTCCCTCATACGCCTGCGTAGTGCTCATGCACCTGCATAGTGCTCATGTGGCTGCATAGTGCTCATGCGCCTGAAGACTTAGATTATATTCCGACTTTTTGGAAAAAAGTGAAATGTAGGCTTTGACTTAAGAGATTCTCAGGGGCTATGTAAGTTGACATTTTTAAGTCATAGATGATGTGATGGGCAATGTATGTATGATTTGATGATGCATGATTGATACTTATGCATGATGGTATGTATGATGTATGTATGTATGTATGATGGTGCCTTGTGTGGCGGTGTTTGTATCTTTATGATGATGTTCCTTATTATGTATGATTATTTCCCATGTCTTTACGTTGAATGTTACTGAATAAAATGAAAAGTATTATGTAACGTAAAATGGAAGATAATGAATAGAGGAATGTAATGAAAGAATGCATGCATTAATGAATGAATGAAAGTAAGGAAGGCTTGCAAACAGATGTAAGGAGGTTCACACCCAATGAAGGGTGTTAGCTCAACCGTGTGTGGGTTAGCTACCCTAGAAGGATGCACACTGGGGCTTAATCCGTGCGATTAAGCAAATGTATGGAGGTTCACACCCAATGAAGGGTGTCAGCTCAACTGTGTGCGGGTTGATTACCCTAGAAGGATGCACACTAGGGTCTAATCCATGTGATTGACCATACGTATGGGATCCTTGCTACTTACCTAAGGTACTAGAATCAGCTTCATGCACAATGTTCGGGGTCTATGAAAGACCTCAGGCCTAGTACCCGCTTTATGCATGACGGTGGGGTGATGCACATGGCATTGATCCGAATGAAAGTAAAGATTAATGACAAATATATGGAATGAACGAACAAATATTGAAGATAATAATGATATTATCTATGTATATGTATAATGCATGATCACGTATGATTTTAAAGAACGGTTTTAAATGAAAGTTAAAGTATGTTTTGTTTTAAAACTAGAACTCACTCAGCAATGCTGACTTTTATATGTTTCCACTTGGCAAGTAAATGATGCTGAGGATTGCATGGGGCGGCTACTTGGCTTATTTTGGATGGCATTCCCTTGTATAATGTTTTTGCATTGTAATGCGAACAAATGAGATTTTGTAACGAATGTTGTATTAATTTGCAAAAGCATTTATAATGAAATGAGAAAAAAGTTATTTTAGTGTTTCCGCTGCGGTATTTATTAAAATTAATGTAATTATATGTTTTATGTGCGATGATTGACCAGCTGTAAGCGTCCGGGGAACGGGGCCTTACAAGTTGGTATCAGAGCCAAAGTTTAAGTGAAACGGGTAAATTTTTGAAAAGGAACCTAAACTTAAACCGAAAATGGGACGGAAAGGTAAGGGATGCCAGTCCAAGTAGCTGTGTGCCATCTAGTATTTTCCTAATGTTAACCGGTATTACGTGCGCATGTTATGTGGTGTATGTGTTGTTAGTAGATTTAGATACATATGTAGTGGAGATAGGTAATGCTTGGGGTATGAAGAGTAAAGTAAGTGGCTAATCACAATTGGCTACTATAATTAGGGACTTACTATACTTGACATAAACTGAGCTATTTCCTTGAATGACCGTTTTAGTGTTTGAATCTTATAGCGTGTTAGAGGATGGTCGGTGGTAGATCATCAAAAGCTTCACGTCGTGGAGGTTGTTGTGGACATGGTGTGGAACCACGGGCTACAAGAGGAAGGCCTAGAGCCGAAAAGGTGGTTCTTGAAGAACCCGAGACCCCTCATCCAGAAGGCGGAGATGAGAGTGCTAACATGAGAGCCTTGGTGAAAGAGACCATTGTTGAGGAGGTGCATGAGGTCATGTAGACGATCCTACCGTCTGTGGTGACTGAAGTGATTAAGGCTGTAAGAGAAGGAGAAAGAAGGGAGAGGAATAGGTCCTCAGGAGGACGCGAGCAAACGGAGACTGAGATGGTTCTCTTCGATGATGAGGAGGAGGAGGAAGAGCCTGTGTAGGAGATGGCACGAAGCTGTAACTATGGGCCATTTCAACGATGCAAGCCCCCTACTTTTGATGGTAATGGCACTGCTTCTGCTGCTCATTGGTGGGTGAGAGTGATGGTGGCAGTACTCGACATTAGCGAGTGTCGGGAAGACCAAAAGGTGAAGTTCGCTACCCACTCATTTGTGGACTTAGCTTTGTGCCGGTGGGACAATATTGTCCAAGCTGAGGGTAGTCGGGCCATTGGAAGAATGAGGTGGCCGGAGTTGAAGA
>BJCM01089414.1:0-14085 GCA_018326385.1 Flaveria bidentis | reverse complement strand
GAAGAACAGCAGAATCGCGACTGCCGAGTGCAGAGCAGCCTCCGGCCGCTCCGTGCACGGGTTTTACACCCCAAGGACTTCCAGAATCAATATCCTAACATGTCTAAACAAGAAGCACACTCAAAAACGCAACACACGCACCCACACAACCTTATGTGCTCGGGTTGGACCCGAACACCCGAAACCCTAAAAACGCAGAAGTAAAATGAGCAAGGAAAGGACGACCAAGGTCGTCTACCTGCTGGAAACGTGTTTTCTCAGCTGTAACCGAGCTTTGCCAGTGAAAACGCAAGAAACGGGGCGGTTTTTGGTGCTAGGAAGGTGGAGAAAGTGAAGAAGAAGAAGATGAAGAAGATGAAGGTGAAATGGGTGGCTAGGGCTGGCAAGGGGTATTTATACCCAACCCTAGTTTCACAAAATGCCACATGTAGTCCCTGTACTTAGCCCTCGAGTTCCCGAATTCGTTTCGGTTGAAAACGATATTAATTAGGCTCGTTATATTAATGACAAAAATGTAACTAATGGTATTTGAAACTTAAAAATGGTTTTATTTATAACAATATATTTATATAAAAATGGTGTATTTCATAATGACGGTGGTGATATGTGTAAAGGTTTAAGTGGCAGCAATGCAACGACAAGAGCACAAGCGTAGAAAGTAACAGAGCAAGCAAGTATGATATCCACACAGATAGTTCATAAAGATGAGGAATGACCGACTAACGAAAAGATGACGGAAACACGCCAATTGACGGACCTTTTGGTGACAGATGTCACATTTTACCCGAATTAAACTTCACATTAAGTTTTGTAGTGATTAAAAGTACGTTTCTAATCACCCAGGCGGCTCAATTCAATGAATTTTAGGTAGGATCAATTGATGTCTAGTCGGTTTCATGCGATTTCTTAATGGAACAACCGTTTTTATCGAATTGGTGGTGATTTCAGGTTTGTTTGCGGTTCACGATCAAGAGGGCATGGTTTAATTGCAACAAAAATCAGCGATTTGGGTGTTTGGGTGGTCGTCGGCGTATGGCGGGAGGTTGGCCGCCGGAACCACGGGGAAGAAAGAAAAAAAACTAAGACTTTAGACTAATTACACTTTCCCCCCTTTAAGTTTGATTTGTTATTATTTCATGCACAAACTTTAATATTTATAGTTTTTAAATTGCATTAAGCCCCCCTTGACTTCTTAAATCTAAGTTTTAAACATTTTTAAGTTTAATAATTTTTTTACAAATTGTTATTATTATTAACAATATTATTATTATTATTGTTGTTATTAGTATTATTAATATTATTGTTAATTTTGTTGTTATTGTTATTATGTTTATTATTTATTTTGTAACAAATAATATTATTAACTTTCAACATTTAACATTTAATGCTAACTAAGAAATAACACAAATAACTTATCAATTTCATAAATATCAATAATGGCCTTTACAAATATTTAACGAAGCTAACTTTTAGTTAACCAAAAAAATTTTAAGATGTTACAATACCACCTCCAGTTGCAGAAGAGGTGCTTGGTATGTGAGGTCCATTTTCAACAGACTCCCATATTCTTAAGTCTAGAGCCCAGATAAAGCCTTCCATTCTTTGGCACCAGGTATCAAAGTCATCAAGAGTGATTAGTGGAGACTTTGTCATGGTTCCGGTTTCCATGTCAGATTTGGAAATGGCTACCATTTGAGATGTTAAGTATTTTGTGTGTTTGAGGGATCTTAAGATGGTGAGATCCTATATCAAAAGCCTGGAAAGCTCTGATACCAATTATAGGACCGGTGAAGGGTATGCACTTACAATACAACAACACAATAAGGAGAGTTGCTAAGAACACTTAACAGATCAAATAGGGAACTGGTTAACCTTTTGTAATGATGCTAAGAACACAAGTAAATATGAGACAAAGCAAGATAGCAAAGCAAACAAAGAGTTGGTTTTCAAGATTGTAGTATATTGATTTCTCAAGTTCTATTACAAATGTTACAAAGCATATCAAAAAGTTACAAGTACTTGAGATACATATACTACATCCTATAGCCGGCCATACTTTGAAGGCTAGCTGGATACAATTGACTAGACAACAAACAAAATCAAATGTAAAGTCAAAAGACAGATTGCCTTTTGACTAGTGACTATGACATGTCATAGCTCACATCCTAATATATTACAAAAAAGATAAAGTACATAAAGTAGAAGGTTATAGACTTAAGACCTCAATGTACAGTTACTGAAAGCATGGACATTTTCACCAACTTATGAAAGTTGGTGACTTTACAGAGTTGCCATGGAAAGGGGTCCAGCTTTATGAAAAGTACATCAGATAAAGCATGTGTTCAAAAGTGTTCGGAAGAAATTTGTCTTCAAGTGTTGGCTTCGGAAGACTTTGTCTTTGAAGCTTTGGAACACTTCATCTTTGGCTTCAGAAGATATTGGTATTGGTTTCAGAAGATTTCACACTTAGTGTATTTCCTGATGCTAGTATGAAACTTCTGAAGCATTCTACTTCAGTACACTTGTGCATGCATGTAGGAGAGACTTTGGGTGTTTGTGTTGCACCAGCCTTTATATTTAATCCTTACATTGTGTTATTTTAAAGTGATGAATTTTAAAATAATTTAATGGTGGAATAACATTGTTGTGTTCTCCAATATGTAAAATACAATAATAAATTAACAACTAATTATTTATATATATACTAATTATCAACTTTAATATGCATTAAGGATTGTATAATGTGTTTTATTAGTTGTAAAACAATGACAAAATAACACATTTTTAGTTTTTTGCTCATCTTGTGTTATTTTGAATACTATAAGTTTTGAAAAATACATTGTTAAAATAACATCATTGTATATTTTTAATTGTAAAACACAATGTGATAACAACAAGTTCATATAAACTATAAAAAACAATTAGAAAAATAACACATTGTGTTATCTTCAATACTATGATTTTTTAATACTACATTGGTAAAGTATATCATTTATACTTATAATTGTAAAACACAATAATAGATAACAAGTTTATATTGTATATAGATTCAATGACAAAAATAACATAAAATGATTAAAAGCGTACACAATGATCAATACATATAACAAATAATATAAAATATATGACACAACAAACTAATATTTGATACATTGATCAAAATATCATAATCTTTTTTAAACAATACACGTGTCAAGCTCATAATCTTTTTTAAACTTTTTATATTAAGTATTTTTTACTACATCTTTATCCAAATATAATGTAACTCTAATAATTAGTTATTATAAAATTTGTTCTATAATATCATGTTTGTATATATAACTATTGTTTTAGATAAGTAATAATTAATTAATTAATTAATTAATTAATTAATATTTATGTGATGCAACATCGAAATGCATTATAATCTAAAGTCAATTTGATTAAACATCTCCGGAGAAATCACGAAGAATAAAAACAAATATGTATGTAATATTTGAAATTAATCTTTCTATTATGACATGTGTCAATACTACAATTATCATCATCAAAATTTTCTCGTCTTTTTCATATTAAATAATTTCCTTAACTACTGATAATATTATTAACAATTTTTTAGATTTAATAAATTAAGAAAAATAACTATTTATTACTGTTATTTCTTAATAAATAAAGTTTTTATAAAATAATATTTTTTTCTAAAAAATAAAACTTTTTTTAAAAATACAAAATTTTAAATTGGTATTTTTAAAAGTCAATTTTTTAAAATTATAAATTTTAATTTGGGAGTTATAATAAAGAATTTTTTTAGAATGACATGTTTATACGGTTTGTTTAAAACAAAATATTTACTTTTTTAGAAAAAAAATTAGAAACAAAATTTTAAAAATTTGTTATCATCGTTTAATTACTTATAGTAATTTTTTATACGTAATTTCAGTCAGATCATGTCATAAAATATTATTTTATAATTAATCAAATTTTATATATTAATATTTTAATTATTCAACCCGTATAACACACGAGTATACTAAAGCTAGTATTTATATATTTTGGTATATTGATTTCTATTTTAAAATTTGAATTGATGAATATTTGTCATAAAGATAAGTAAAAATATTAACTAATAATTAATAATTGCATAATCATTAACACATTACCATCACCATTTTTTTCCTCTCACATTGCGCTGCATGATAACACTTTTTACTATCACTCTCCCAATCATATTCCCCCGTCAATAACCCTAGATAAATTAAAAAATCTACAAAAATTTCGAACAAAACATAGGCTATCTTATTTCTACTTCTCCATAGCTATTCATACGAGTATTAAAACCATTAGACAATTTACAGTGAAGTCTTTAAAAATATATGAATGTGTTTAGTATATATATGAAATAGTTTTGAGTGCTTGTGAGTGAATAGGAGATAAAATTTTATTGTGGATTGGTATATTTGAATAATTATTATTCAATCATTATAAAAATTTTAAAGTGATTATGAGTAAAGAAAAAAAATAATGATAAGAATATAAAAATTATTATTTAATTAAAAAAAGAGAAAATATAATAATTTTTAGTGTAACTATATGAATAATGATAAGAAATTAGTGATAAGAAATTACTGTAAATGCTCTTATTCATGAAAATTTGATCTTTAATCTTCACGCCCATGCTCTCTCTTTATAAATATAATGAAGCAATAAAAACAAATAACTATTCACCCTGATATTATAATTTGAAATTGTCGGGTTTTATTAATAACTTAATATTTAATGTACAATATAACCTTTATATTTTAATATTAGATAAATTAATAACCTCGATAAAATTAATAAATTTTTCGATCCCATTTGAGACCAATACAAAATTAGACCTCAATCGATAAAATAATAAGATAATATTTTTTTTGAAATTTCAATGTAAATATATCGGTACCAGCGAAACTATAAATTATTAATTACTAAAAATATTACAAATTTCTCAGATTGTCCAGTAAAAAATAAATCTATAGTCACTTGTTTTTTTATCATTAGACATTTAGATCTATATACATTGAACTTGACAAGTTTATTAATGTGTAAATGTAGATAAGAATTTTAAAGGTTTTTGTTTTTGTTTTATTCAATAAGGTAAAGTGGGGAAAATGTCTTGCTAAGTTAATAAAATATCACAGTAGCAACATTATAAATTAATAAAGGTTTTACTGTATATGTATTTTAAATTTTAATAATGATAAATCCATACAAAATTTTAAACCATATAATACAATTGTTGTTAATTAGGAAAAAAAATAGTAACTTTCAATAATAAACATAAACATAACCTCATATACAAAATGTAGTGCCACGTGTAATAAAAATCGGAAGTTCTAAAACTTTCACAAACGTTGCAGGTGGATGTCAAACCCACGACATTAAGCATCACCCACAAAAGTCTAAATCAATTCATCTTTTTTTTTCTTTTTTTACGGCAAATACCAAATATATTATTATAAAAATTAACAAGGAGCTAGGAACCTGAGTACCATACATCATTAACAACAATAGAGGCAAAATAAAATAAACTAACCACATTAAGCTAAATCAATTCATCTAGTCTCATCAGTTTTAGGCAAAATTAGGATTTAAATTAAAAAAATTAAAATTAAAAAAAAATATGGGTAAATGTTGAAATAAAAAAATGTTTTGAATTTTAAAAGTTTAATAAGTAATCTTAGCTATCAATATTTTTAATTACTCATTAAGATTAAATTGTAGGAAAAAAAATTAGTTAGAAGTGATATTTTAAATATGACTACTTTTGTTGAGTTTTTTAAATGCTTACGCATTTTTAAACGTTCATATTTTTATACACGACATTATTTTTTTAAAGTTACAACATAAAATAAGTGTGTTTCAATACTTAAAACGAATGCAATATCATTATACAAAAAGATAAATAAACATTTCTATGTTTTTATAGCTCGTATATTTTTTCATTTGCCATTAGATGAACATTTCTATGTTTTTTTAGCTCGTATATTTCTTCATTTGCCATTGTGTATTTGGTGCATTTTACTATGTGTTTTGTTTTGTTATTGTGCTTTTTTGAAAAATATTATGTTTTTCTAAAATGACAAATTTTAAAAAATATGATTGTCATATAACACTATTGCATACATCAAGTAATTTATAAACAACTAACTAATTTAATACATTAAAAGCAATTAAAAAATATTACAAAATGATATAAAACGTAAGACACAATTATAAATTATCTCATTGTGTTTTTATGCTTGTAATTTTGTTTTTCTAACAATATGAGTTTTGAAAAACACAGCGTTAAAATAATAACATTGTATACTATTAATTTAAAAAAATAACGATAAAGTAACAATAAATTTATATAATATATTAAAAACAATGACAAAAATAACACAAAATAATGTAAAACGTAAACCATAATGATAAATACATATAACAAATATGAAAAATTATTTGACGTAATAACATGACGTATTGTCTCAGTAACCAAAATGCTCTCCCTATAAAAATCATAAAAGATATGTATATGTGTTGGAGCTGTACAAGATAGTCTATATTATCAATACAGTCAAAGTCAACAAAAGTCAATGTCACGGTCAAAGTCAACAAAAGTCAAACCCGACACGTTCGAGACGAGACGTTGAAGATTTAAATGACTAGGAGTTTTATTGTAATAAATATATTTTTTTGTGAACAAAATATATTTTATTTTGTTTTAGTCATTTTTATGTTTTATATGTAATTTCAATTAATTAGCCTAAGTGTAGGGGGTGAAGTGTAATTAATGAATATTAGTCTAGACTATAAATAGGTTAATTGTAATTAGATTTTGTTAATGGTTGCATGACCAATTGATTGGGGTTTCCACTTTGTACAAATTATATGCAATCAATATAGATTAAAAGGGGATTTTCTTATGTTTATCATTTTTTAATCTACCATCTTCAATTATTTGATTCAAGTTTGCTTATCCTGGATAATTGTTAACCCTGGTTACACACTTGAATCAAATAACATGAAAAATTATGAATCAAACAATGACAAATAATATAAAACCCCTTTGATCTAATATTGATTGCATATAATTTGTATAAAGTGGAAAACCCTAATCAATTAGTCATTCAACCATTCATCAACACTAATGACAATTAACCTATTTATAGTCTAGACTAATATTTACTAATTACACTTAACCCCCTAAACTTATGCTAATTAATGGAAATTACATATAAAACATAAAAATGACTAAAACAAGATTAAATATATTTGTTCATACAAAATATATTTATTATAATAAAACTCCTAGTCATCTTAATCTTCAACGTCTTGTCTCGGTTCCTTGTCTCGAATGCGTCGGGTTTGACTTTTGTTGACTTTGACCGTGACGTTGACTTTTGTTTGACTTTGACTATGTTGATAATATAGACTATCTTGTACAACTCCAAAAATACTCCCCCTTAGTCTATCATTATCAACATCTTCAAACAAAATCAGCATCGAGAAGTCAACATTAGAAAGATCTTCAAATTGATGTTTTCTGAATCTGATGAGAAAAATTATTCATTTTATAAACTCCCCCTATTTATGTGCTTCCCCTTTTTTAATACAACCTTTGCAAAGATATTGGAACAACTTTCCCAAATCTCTAATCTTGAATGTTTCGGAAGATGTAGGAGAGGATTCCTAGCTTGGTATCTTCTGCAAACTTGAGGAACAAGTTCTCTGATCAGGTGCACTGCTTAACTAAAGATTGGCCATCACTTACAGCAAATATCTGAAACATATTCACAAACACAATCTCGACATTTCTAATTAGATCATTTCATTTTAACAAAATAAACCCGTGTTTATTTTTTTTTTTGAAAACCAGCGAACCCGTGTTCGGTTGTACGCAATTTCTGTGAAATGCATGAAAATTGATAAAATTGTAATAGCATAATATGGAAGACCTAAAAGAAATTTTGAAATAAAAATTTATTATAGTTATTATATATATATATTATTATATATATTTATTATAACTTTTTTTACTTTAATATATCTACTTTTTATTTGTGTGTGTATATATATATATATATATATATATATATATATATATATTAATTACTGCGAACTGAATCGATCATGAGATCAAATCCCCTCAAGATATACTTTAGCACAAAGATAATTTAATCATCGGCAAGCAATGAGATCACACTGATAACTGAGTCTAATCACAGTCTTTGAATAATTTTGAAATTCTTAAATAGATCAATAACGATTACTGATATGTTTATCCACTTAAACCCATGCTCTATCCTTTTCAACAAGCAGAAGATGATTCGTTAAGGTTCGATTAAATGCTTTAAAATGCTAGGACCCCACAATCATTTGGCAAAAACCCTCACCCAACCTCAGGATTTCTTGAATTTTGTAACGATCTGTACAGAGCAAGGCTTGTGCATTAGTGTGCAAGTGATTATCACAGAATATTGCATTCTCTGATGAATTAATCGTTTAGATGATTTGACACTACTTAGACCAAAATGGTGAGAGCTCCAGGTCTACACTCACGTATAACAAAGGAGATGACTATTTAATTATATGCTGATAAGAGCTCCAGGTCAGTACTATCGTACAGTAAAGGAGATCATCACTCTAGGTCAGTACTTCCGTACAATAGAGGAGATTAGCACAAACACAAGACACATAAATACACCAAACATGACTCAAAGATATGGCTTATATAATTTGTATCATGGTGGGTAAAAGATCAATTCTTAATCCAATTTTTGTCGGGACTCAGTTTTCATGCAGGCCAAAATGATTACGTAAATCCAGACGTCCTTAAGCATATATTTTAATTAAAATCATTATTCTGTTGTCTACTTTATTTTTCAGGCTAAGTCTACCAAGCATATCATTAAACAATCTGTTTTTTCTTGTTATTTGTAATTAAAAATAAGATGTAAATCAGATAACAACATCAATTACTATCATTTCTCATTTTAAAAATACAAGTAATGCAAAAACAAGCATTTCAAGATGATATACAAGCATTTCAAGATGATATACAAGCATTTCAAGATGATATACAATCATTTCTCAGTCATCTCAAATCATGTTCTCTGTTCTTTTTTATTTTTTTATGTATTACTTATATACTCTCCCCCTAAAATTTTATTTTTGTAAACCTATTATATATTTTTATATTTTTTATATTTTTTTAAAAAACTATATAAAAATAGAAATTTACCAAAGAAGGTCATCCAAACTACATTGATTATCAAGATAAGAAATAAATTATCAAGAAATATACAGTAATTGTGAAGTGAGAACTATGATTGTGCATATAAAAGTCCAGATTGTGGATAAAATACCATGACTTTAACCTGTTTGTTCCGCCTCAAATTTGAATTAGGAATAATCCTTGTCAGTAAACCGGATTACTAGTAGTCCTCCTGAATTGTTCCTGCACTCATTAACAGATTAGTTTGAAAGGGGAACCCAGACCAGCGTAGTCCTGGAAGTTCCTTTTTCATCAATATAAGAAACCTGCTTTTGCACACAACTGTTTAAACAATCAGGCATATCTGTATCCTTTTTTTTAATTTGCCAAATTTGTTTCGGTTCAATTAATTTAGATTTGAATGAATTAAATTTGAAAATCATTTTCTGTTTAAGACCAGAAGGAAAATAATTTGGGTTTGAACCTTTGGTCATTTTCATCTTTGAATCATATGAAACCGACTTCATATGTAAAGGTTTGGATAAAGGGTTTTTAATCCAACTTTTCAAATATATGTGTTTTTTACCTCTTAAACCAGAGAAGCAAACCGTGTTGCCTTTACCGACTGGAACATTCTTTGTAGACTTACATTCCGAGAAGTAATTTGGTTTGCCTTTACCATTCGAAGCAAGTCTTTGAGGGCACTTCTTTACTACGTTACCTTCTTTTCCACACTGAAAACAAGCCTTGAAAGGCTTTTGATTCTTTGTAGTCCTGTGTTGTGCAGGTGGTGATGAGGATTGCTTTGAGCTTGTAGCAGATTCTTGCTTGTTCTGAAGTTTTCTGTGCTGAACAGGGAATGAGATCTTCACTGATTGACTGGGTTGTTTTGTAATTGGAGACAAGATCCGTATTGAGCTTTTGGAAGCTTTTGATACTTGAAAATGTCAAGAGATATCTTGATCTGTGAGGAATCAACACGCTCATTTGTGTTTAATTCATCATCTGAGCTTATCTAGTCTCGTATACATAGATCTACTTCCAAAGGATCAAACAACGATAAACACTATAAAACCCCTTGATTTAATATTGATTGCATATAATTTATACAAAGTGGAAAACCCCAATCAATTGGTCATTCAACCATTCATCAACACTAATGACAATTACCCTGTTTATAGTCTAGACTAATATTCACTAATTACACTTAACCCTCTAAACTGAGGCTAATTAATGGAAATTACATATAAAACATAAAAATGATTAAAACATATATTTTGTTCACACAAAATATATTAATTACAATAAAACTCCTAGTCATCTTAATCTTCAACGTCTTGTCTCGATTTCTTGTCTCGAATGTGTCGGGCTTGACTTTTGTTGACTTTGACCGTGACGTTAACTTTTGTTGATTTTGACTGTGTTAATAATATAGACTATCTTGTACAGCTCCAACAATATGTCAACTCACGATCATAATTCTTTTTAACTTTTTTGAATTAAATACTCATTTTAGTGTAACTATATTTAAAATAATTAATTTAATGTCGAACCATCTTTAATATATATAATAGAGAAAATTTCATTTAATTTATGTTATTCAGTTTGGTAGTAGCTATCACAGCCACCCGTGTCACCGCTCTCATCCCTGCACTTGTCTTAATCTTGTATTCTACCACTAATGTCGCCATCACCATGCGTAATAACGCCATCATCGCCACCTCAGCCTCCACCTCCGTCACCACCACCATTACATTCCAAACTCGTTAACAAACTAGGAGAACACTTGATCATTCCATCTATCAAATGCATCTTTCTAATTTTTAAAATTGTTTTAATGTTTTTTGGACATATCATGATTCAAAGTTTACAATAAAAATTTTAAAGTTTACAAATGCATCACAAGTTTTAATTTGAAAATTTTAAATTCCTTTCAAGTCCATTTATCCTTCGGTTATTCCTAAATTTTCAATTCCATTGCGATATAAATACGAAAGTAAGTAATAAAACTATCAAAGTATGAACAAAAATATATTGAAATAATATGTTTGAAAATGTGAATACATAAAAATCTCAAACATACAATTTCCAATTTCGTACAGCTCAATGGAAAAAAAGGTACAGTTAAAGAAGATAAAGTCAACTTGGTGTCGAATTTGTGGCTGCTAATATAAGTCTTGAAACGGCCGTTAGTTGACGGCAAAATTGACAAAAGCTCTTAAATTGTCCACGTGTTTGTGGTATCACGTGCTGGCATAAGGAAGGACCACGACGTGGTTAGATGAAAACCACCACAATAACTGTTGAGCATTGAAGGCTCCGTTAAACAAGCCTCACAACTTTCATTTAATACGTTTTTTATTTTATTTTTCTTATTAATATGAACCCCGTTCTTGTAAAATCTACTCCGAATTGAACCCGTATCTGATTTGAAAAGGATAAACATAGAGTATGCTAGACCAAAAACTTATAAGCATTTTGTAACCTTTTAACAATAAAACTGAACATCCATCGAACCTACTATTAAATCTACATGCTGGTATGATTGAACTGTAAAGGAATTGAACGTTTAACGAACCGTTTGATAGAGGAGTTTGTTTACATTCATTTGTTTAATAAGTAAATGGACATGAACAAAAAAATTTCAGCCAATTAATAAAATGGACGAACATTAACAAATGTTGCATTTGTTTAATTACATTCGTGTACATATTGCTAATTTGTTTGTTTATATTTGTTCATTTACGTATATTCATTAAAGTTTTTTATTCTTATTAATCTTCTTAGTCATTTTTATGTTTAGTTTGTTACTCTAACATTTAAACTATAAATCATAGTCATTTGAACCTTGTCTCATTAATAATTTAGTTAGTGATTTACATTTTTGGGACATTATTGCATGATAACTATGTTATTGATTTATTATATCTAACTTGTACCTTTGTTTCGGTATAACTATATATGATTATAACTATTATTTCAAGTGCTTAGTTTTATACTTATTTAAGATTATATATGTTTGAAATAAAAACTGATGAGTTTTTTTTTTCTATAAACAAAATATGAGCATTTGTGTTTGTCTGCTTTGTTTTTTGTCTGTTTGTGTTTATTTGTGTTTGTGAACCCTTTGTGAATCCTTAACAAGCGAACACGAATAATTTTAATTCCTTAATGAATGAACATGAATAAAAATTTTCATGTGGTTATGTGTCTGTGAACCATTTGTGAACAAGTTCACTGCTAAACACATGAACATGAACAAGGTTTCGTTCGGATTAGTACAGTTACATCCCTAGATACACGCCTTGGTACATTTTGTACCTAATCCTTGTTAAGTTTATTGGTATAATTAAGTTAAACACTTACTAAGTCTACCATTTGTTGAAATTCTGAACACAAAATAACTATATTTATATATTTTTTATATAAATATCTATTTATTTATTGGTTTAAGTTTTCGTTTTGTAACGAACTATACTGTGTCCAGACTGAAGTTAAGATGAATTAGATATCGATGCTCGAAGTTAAGTGGTCAAAATGAATAAAGTAAAACTTAGGTGATTATAATAGGGAATTGTTTCAATTTCTTGCATAATAATAATAAAATCATGTATTGCTTAACATGGATGTTTTATGTTTTGACCAAGTCTTTTAATAAATATTATGAATGTTTATTATGGATCATAATTTTTATTAAAATTGATATTAAACATGTCATGAATAAAATGAGAGTTTTAATTTGGTCTAATAAAATATTTTATAAATCAAATGGAAGTTTTAGTTGTGAGTCATAAAACTCATATTAATGTAAAGTTTTTAGCATGAGTATATAAACAAACTAATGATGAGAAAAGAGAAAAAGAAGAAATTTATTCTCTTTAGATTCAACAAGTTTTATAGAAATTTAGAGATGAGCACTCTCTAAATTATTTTTCATACACCATCATTTTTAACATTTTCCACATGATATCATAACACATATTTTACACGGTGATCTCTCGGGCCGAGGAACACTCCGGCAGTAGATACTGCTTTGGTTGTTGTACCCTGAGAGACAGATGTGTTTTCTTGAGTAGAGATGCGAAATCTGTTTTAAGGGACCCGTATCTAACACGATCCTCAGCCACAACTGTCAATCATTTGTTTGTTAATTGTTGTAGTCAAAGGGTATACTTGAAGATTCGAATGCGATGAACACTCATGTCAAGAATACTATATGAAGACTCATTGGAGTATATAGTAAAGACGGATGTTTGTATCAAGTTTGGTACATAAATATTGTTTATATTTATTTTTCTAGTCGTATTTGTAAACGGTATTATACTAGAATATTTATCATGGCTAACAAGAGTATGGTTAGAATTATTATCTTTTAATATAAAAGTGAACCTACTTCTTACACTATTAAATCTGCATCTTGGTATGATCGAACTATAAAATAACCGAACATACGTTTAGCAAACTAGTTGACAGGGAAGTTCGTTTACATTAGCTTGTATAATAAATAAACGAACATGAACAAAAAATAGCATTCAATTAATTGATGAACGAACATAAATAGATGTTGCATTTGTTCAATTACATTCAAGAACATGCGCTAATATATTCGTTTATATTTGTTCATTTACGTTAATTCATTGTAAGAGTTTTGATATATTTTTTTAATTTAATTTTATCTTTTTAGTATTTTTATGTTAACTTTGTTACTCTACCATTTAAACTAGAAATCATAGACATTTAAACCTTCTACCTCATTAATAAATAGTAATTGATGACTTAATTTTTGAGATATTATTATAAGATAATTATGTTTGTGATTATTATGTCTAACTTGTAGTATTATGTCAGGTGCTTAGTTTTATATGTATTAT
>BJCM01089412.1:0-11650 GCA_018326385.1 Flaveria bidentis | reverse complement strand
TCTAGTCGGATGAGTATTCATGTTAATGGACCATACGCATGAATACATCATGCTTATGGACCAGTCGCACGACTGAACCAGGAGACTGGATCAATCATATGATTGAGACATAAGATTGACTCAGTCGCAAGACTGAACCTTCAGTCGTGCGTACGACTCAGTCGCATGATTTAGTCGCACGACTGAACCATACTAATGGTTCAGTCGTACGAATGAAACCTACAAACCTATAAATACCACTTAGTTCGTGGAAAAATAAAACACTTCGAAACACTTCATAATTCACGAACCCTAGCTGTCCAGAACGTCCAAGAAAGCCAATCCAACTTCAAAGTCCGTTCTTGATCAATTCCTACTCGTTCTTAACATTTAGTTCACTCTTATATCGATCGGGTTAATGTTCTCACTGACTGGATCGCCAATCAAATAGGATTCCACACTATTTGATCTGGTTTCACGCATAATCAGTTAGTATTCCGTACGTACACGGTCCTGACAGTTTTTCTCAAGGCGACCATAATAATTCTTTCTTCTCCAAACTAATAAAAGAACTATTTTGTTTTATTTATAATTTTACATTTAAACCTTTGAGGGTTTTTTTTTGAAATTAAACACTAACACTTTCTTCTTTTTTTAAAATTTTTTTTGATACCTACTCATTTTGTGCTTTTAAAATTATTATACTTAAGCATCTAAGTTATGTCAAATTTACATTTAATAACCTGAACTTTTTTAAAAATTTTATTCTTAAGCCTTCAAGTTAAGTTAAATTTACATATTTTCACCTGATTTTTTTTTAAAATTTTATACTTAAGCCTTCAAGTTATGTTAAATTTACATTTAATCACCTGAACTATTTTTAAGTTTTATTCATGAGTATTTGAGTATTGTCAAAATTTCTTTTAATCAATTTATAATAAAGCTCGTTAATTATAATAAAGTCATAATTTACATATTCATTATTTTTCTTATTTGTTTTAAGATTGATTTTTTAATATTTTTTTCTATTACACTTTTTATTAGTGTTTCGCATGTAATTTTTTTCCGGGTGGTTAATACTAACGTATCAATACATATTAAATCTTTCAACTCTTATAACACCAAAAGCTATCACTGTGACATTCTCATATACATTAAACCCGTACCTCGGTGAAGCGCGGATCTAATATGTTATAATATATAACTAGTCATCCCATTCTTACTTTTTAAAAAGCTCGTTTTTTCATTATATGAAAAGTTAAACGTTATTTTTAACTTGTTGTTAACTAATCTCAGCGACGGAGTATAGCAACTCAACTAATCCCACTCATGATTCATCCCCTTAAAAGTTAAAAGTTAAAAGTTAAAACCCTACACAAAACAGAAAACAAGACCGCCAGCACTGCTCCGGCGATGAGGTCCCGGCGACTGCGAGCGTTCAAACGGTGGATGAAATCCCACTCAATACAACACAGCGACGCCCTCGACATCCTCATACACCCACAAGACCAACAGCTGTCGGTCAAGGCCCTATGCGACCTCCACCAAGGCGACCTCATCGCCACCATCCCCAAACACTCGTGCCTCACCGTCAAATCCTCCGCCGCTCACACACTCATCGAAAACTTCAACCTCCAAGGCTATTTAGCACTCTCCGTCGCCCTCATGTATGAGAAAAGCTTGAAGCAACACTCCCCCTGGTTCCCTTATCTCCACCTCTTGCCTGATTCTAACCCTCATGTACCATTGCTCTGGTCTGTTGATGAAATTGACCACCTCTTGTTAGGCACAGAGCTTCACAAGGTTAGGCTTTCTTTGCTAATGAATTTTGTACTTAGGGTTTACTTGATTTTGATGTTTTGTTTGTTGGAATGCTGTGAATTGAACGTTATAGATGCGTTGGTGCTAATTGCTTAGGATCTATAGCTTTGTATTCTATTGCTTAACGTTGTGGATTAACCCACCCTTGAGAGGTTTGTGATTTAAGACAGACGGTTAAAGAAGACAAAACTCTTGTGTATGAGGACTGGAAGACGTGTATTGTGCCGGTTGTGGACTCGGCTCCTACGAGACTTGATCCTGGTGATTTTGGTCTTGAGCAGTATCTTGCTGCCAAAAGTTTGATCTCTTCGCGCTCGTTTCAGATTGATGATTATTATGGATTCGGGATGGTTCCTTTGGCAGACCTGTAAGTTTGTATGTGTTCTTGGTTATGAATCTGTACCAGAATGTTTGTAATTCATGTTCTTAATCGCTTAACATGTATCCAGATTTAATCACAAGACGGATGCTGAGGACGTACACTTCACCTCAGTATCTTCTGATTCTGAATCTGACAGTGATTTATCAGACAACATAGTAAATCCGATTGATGAACATCCGGATGGGGAGCCTTTGCATCAAAATCAAGATGAATCAAATGTCTCCTCACCTGAAGGTGATTTTAGCACTGCTGATACATGTTCATCAACCATGGAAATTCTTGAAATGATTATGGTGAGGGATGTTAAAGCGGGAGCCGAGGTTAGCATCTTTCTCATACTTGAATTGGTTGATTGAAAATAAACTCGTAGTGGTCTTTTTGATGGGTTGAAATGAACACCTGAGGGCTGTTTCTTAATTTACAGGTCTTCAACACATATGGGTCTATGGGTAATGCTGCATTGCTTCATAGATATGGATTTACGGAACCCGATAACCCATACAACATAGTGAATATAGATCTAGAGTTGGTACTCCAATGGAGTTCTTCTGTTTTTTCATCTCGGCACACTAGAAGTCGTATGTCTTTGTGGAAAAGATTACAGCATTCTGAATTTCCAGGTCAGCAGATTGATTATTTTGAAATATCATCTGATGGTGAACCAGAAGTTGAGCTGCTTAAATTGATATTTATAATCTTGCTACCCGAAAAAGCTTACAATGAGTTTGATAAATCAAAAGTAGCTATGATATTTAACAAAAAAGGGATAATATTGGGTGAGATTACTGAAACGAACAAGAAACTTTTACTGACTGAAGGCGTGCGAGATGCTTTGTTGTCACTGGCAGATATTAGGGAAAGATGTTATGGGTCGAGGACCATGGCGGATGATGTTGAAGCACTCAAGGCTTGTCCTGTTGCAAATAAAAAGTTGTACCATTCTTTGGTGCTGCGCACCAGCGAGCGGAGGATTCTAGAGAAGCTTAGGGCATACGCCTCTGCAGGGTGTGCAGGAGTACATTTTCTTAAGGTTTGTAACGGCTCTCCATTGAGGAAAAAGCTACAGAAGAGATGACATACCCACCCTCTGTACATCTTCTTAAGGTTTTTATGGCTCTATCTTGAGGAAGAAGCTACAAAAGAGATGACACACCTATATTCTTTTCAGTGGTTGCTAACTTTTTATGCATCGCAATTGCCCTTTAGGTCAATTATCTATGATTTGTCAGGTTTCTTGAGTCTAAGTTTGAATACATTAACTTGTCTCCATTCAAGCTTACAATTCAACCACAAGTCCCTTGAATGACTTCGGAACTCGTATGCAAACTCATGTGTATTTTTTTCCTACAACCGAACAATTTCATCTTAAATAACATGAAACGGACATTGACCCGCTTAACCCGCTTATTACACATGCCTTTGGAACTCATAATCCTTTGGTTTTGTTGATGTTTTGGCTCAACCACCCGCTGACCTCAAATGACATGAAACGGACATTGATATCAAAATAACAAATGCAGCTAAAGATGAAGGTAAAAATACAGATCAAGTAAAAAAGTTCTTGCAATGTTCTGTAAGAATATTGTTGAACAATTAAATATGATAGCTAACAGACTGCAAACAAAGTGTCATGTATATGGTTTGTTTCTATGGAAACCCGCCATAGGGACCTTGAACACACCTATATTCCATGTATACGATTTGTTTTTATGGAAACCAGCCATAGGGGACCATGAACACACCTAAATTCAACAGTACTTCGCTACAAAGAAAACCAAATAAAAAAACTGTAGTAGTAATATACCACAATGATGTGAATAGCTTTAACATATAGTAAACATAGATAAGAGTCATTAAAACACTAGAAAGATTGTTCAAAAATCAGAAGAAAGCATAAACTTTCGCTTACACCAAGTAGCTGCATATCTAACTATAACATAAACCATGGAATCCATTCCAATAAGCATCATTTAAAGCAAACCTCTCCGTCTCTTGTAGTCACTAACCGACAGGGTCAATGCATGCCTTCTGCCATCATTCTCAGGGACCTGGCACCCAACCGTTGCTTCTATCCTCTGTTTCCGAGCCATGAACCCAGCCTGGACTCCATGGGCCCCACCAAACTTCTGAAGTGCAGCCAATGAAATTGGCAGATCAAAATCATGCAGCATGTTCGACTCGGTCCCTTGATCCACAGGAGCATTGGTATCCACCAACTTCCCTGCATCAGCAGCAGCTTCTAGTGCAGCTGCAGTAGCCACAAGGCCTGCTTTAGCTGTGTTAGGACCCGCCCCTGCAGCAGTTTGTGCATCCCCTCCATTGGCTTCACCTGCAGCGGCTTCACCAGGCTTTGAAACATAATAATTCCTGGACCGAGTCCACCTTCTTGAAAACGGGTCATAACCCGCTTCACCAGCCTTCAGACCCGTATTCACAGGCTTCATTTCAGAAGCATTCTTAAAATTCTCGACCCGATTCTTTCTATTCATTTCTGCGAGTCTTATTGCCTTCTTATCTTTCTCTTGACTTTGGCGAGAGGCTTCTAGTTCTTGGAGTTTTGCTTTAATCCTCTCAACTTCTGCATCATCATGCTTCATTTGAGCCACTTCCATGTCTCTCCTTAACCTATCTTTCTCGGCTGCAACATTTAACGGTCTTCTTATGGCTGACTTTTTCTCCTGTAACATTTGCTTCACTGTTTCTGCAGAGTATACAAACGAGTTGGTTTTTTCAATGGCTTCTCGTTTTTCCAGCACCTCTTGTTTACTAGGCATCCTTCCACCGTGACGGTCAACCTCACGCATTAGTTGGTCAAACTCTTCTTTCACAGGTGGTGAGTCTGATATCATCGCCATCTGCCACCTGGCAGCAGAACTTTCATTTCCCCACACAACGTTCAGATATTTGTGAGTCATCTTGTTTTCTAATTTGTATTGTCGGTCAGGGTCAGCTGCATCCACGTTTCTGACTATGCAGAGCCTGTAAATTGGGCCCGATTTTGACTTTCCAATGCCAACCCTCACAAAGCAACCAACAATCAACTCCTCAAAGAAAGGCTCCATAAACCATTTTGCCAGTTTTGACCTTCTTATGGTGATTCCCTTCACATCCTCAAATGTAAGGCTTTCATTTGACATTTTTTCATCATCACTGTCACCCATTTCACCTGCTGAATCTTCATCTTCATCCTGGGACCCGATATCACTACGACTTGATGTACTTAAACCAGCTTGTGTGAATTCCTTTCGTTTGGGTGCTGAGTCAGAATCCCTACGTTTCTGGTGAGCCTCTGGATCTTGCTGACGTAACTTTTTCCTGGCACGTAACTCATTCAATGCCCCATCTTTTGCAGCTGCCCGGTCAGCTGACCTAGCAGATTGACGTACTTTTCGGTTAGCCGTGTGAGGTGGAGGGCTCTCTTTTCTTGATTGAATCGACTTTTCTTTCTGTTTCTTTATGCTGTTTTTCAAATCTTTATCATTTCTCTTGGTTGCACGCTCAGCCAGTATATACTCCCTTTCAAGCTCCGACATGTTTGCAAGCCTTTTTCTGTCTTCTTCACCTTTGTAAAGATCACTTCCAACAGACTCATCATCACTGTCACCCTCACGATCATACCTATCATCATCATCATCATCATCTTCATCATCACGGCTGCTGCTGTGTTCATCATCTCGTTCGGTGGTGTCCAATCTTTTCTTCAAAGGAACCTGAGAAGCAGACGGCTTCCTGCCAGCATACCCATGATCATCATCCGAGTCATCATCTCTTGAATCACTTCCATCATCAGAATACGAACCCTTACGCCGCCTCCTGGATGGAGGTGGGGAATGCTGGTTTCTTCCAGTTCTTCCTGCTGCTTCAAGAAGCATCTCATCCAAATCCGCCATGTTTCCTTCATAATTTTTAGCAATTTATTAGCAACTAAAATAAGCATTTCATCCTTACATCAAACCACAACAATTTGAATCTTATAATGAATGCATCATAATTATCATAACATTTGACAAAACAATAAACAAGCCAATCCTATTATAGCCCTAGTAACATTCAGGTAAATAAAAAATTCATCTCAAAATCTCGTATGAACAGCAATCTAATAACTAAAGGAATTAAATTTTGAATATCAGTCTGTAAACAGTATAAACATAACATCGAAAACTGAAGAATAAGCTTAGGCACACGAAACAAGTCGAAACCCTAGATCAGAACAGAAAGAGGGTTACTACTTAGGGCTCCAGACAATCGGATTTTCATAATACGACTATAAAAACATCGAATCGACGATCATAATGAGATTCGAAGCCAAAATAACAACAAAAAGAAAGAGAAAAAAGAGTACGACGGAGGAATTGGGAATTTAGGGTTGAAGATTTACCTGATTACAATAGGGCTGCAAGATTTTATTCGCCGTATGAGAAAGACGTCGCCGGAATAACGTCGCCGGAATAACGTCGCCGGAATAAGGTCGCCGGAGCAGCCGCCGTCCGGCAGGTGCAGAGGTTATTTGTGTTTGTCGTGTAGATATGCTGCGTATGAGTACGAATGTATGATGATTATATTGGCATCCCACTTCCACATATCTTATATTTCATATTCAATCCCTAGTTTCTAAATTGGCATACTTGTCAAATATATTGAAATAATTTACAACGAGAATGTTGTCATAGAGGCACGTTGCGGCGGCGTCGGTGACGCCTTAGTTGTTTATGTTGTCGTGGGAATCATTAAAGAAGTAAGTGAAACTTGCTGGGATTACCTAGATTTGTTGAATATTTCACCTGAAGTCGTTGGAAGGAGCATCTGGACTCCAATCATCGCTACTTAGCTCAACATCATGTCTCCGCCTTTAGATCTGGATTGAGGTTGCTCAACCCATTTTGATCCTTATTAAAGCTTTATGTTCGTTAAGAGTAGTGAGATAACATGCAGGTTTTGTTCATCTAAGTGGGATGGTTGTCAATTGTATCTTTAAATGCATCGAGAGGCCGTTGCAAACAACGAATGGATTACTCCAAGCGTTATGTAATGCGTCAACCATATGAGAACGCATGTTTCGACATGTCTGATCTAATTCGGTGTAACATATAAAAGCATTGTGGTGGTTGGATGTCATTATTTTTGAATTATGAGATTTGATTCGAAATGAAATTCTATAGGTCAAGTTAATTGACATCAAATTCAATGGTGCTATTGAAAAAAATTAATGAATCCATCACAAACCGTAATTTATTAACAATAGTAAGGGTCTAGTTATAGTGTAAAAAGGTTACACCAATTCAACACATTTCTAACATCAAATCCATAAGATAGATTCCTAAAGATACACACTATAAAAAGAATTATTATCTATTTTTTATTATAGATTAATTAGTTGGAAAATAGATGTGTGTAAGGCTTATAGAAAGACTGATGTACCCAAAACAACCAAGTGTTTCCTGTATGTATGCACTTGGTACTTAGTAGATGTTGCTTTGGAATTTTCATACTCTGCACAAGAAAAAAATATAAGTATGAAATATTTCAAAGCCAAAACTAATATCTTCCGAAGCCAAAGTGAAGTCTTTCAAAGCTTCAAAGACAAAGTCTTCCGAAGCCAAAAGTGAAGTCTTTCAAAACTTCAAAGACAAAGTCTTCCGAAGCCAATAAAGTGAAGATAGATTTCTTCCGAACACTTTGAAGAACATGCCTTCTCTGATGTATTTTTACATAAAGTTGTCCACGTTTCTGCTATAACTCTAAAGACTCACCAACTTATACAAATTGGTGACAGGTCCATGCTTTTTGTAACTGTATATTATGGTCTTGAGTTTGTACTTTCTACTTTATGTACTTTTATCCTTTTTGTAATATATTAGGATGTGAGCTATGACATTTCATAGTCACTAGTCAAAAGACAAAATTTTCTTTTGACTTTACATTGATCTTGTTGTTGTTTAGATTAGTGTTTCCAGCTGGCCTTCAAAGTATGGCCAGCTTTACGATGTAGTATAAAGTATCTCAAGTTCTTGCATCTTATGTATGCTTTGTAACACTTGTAAAAAGAATTGAGAGCAATATACTATAATCTTGAAAACTATTATCTTATTGTTTCTTCTTAAGATTCTGTCTCTTGTTATGCTTGTATTCATAGTATCATAATGTTAATCTCAGTTTCATATTTGATTTGTTAAGTGTTTTAACACTCTCCATATTGTGAGATTGATTGTATTGAACATCCCTTAAACGGTCCTGCAATTGGTATCAGAGCATTCAAGGCTCTTGATTATAAGATATCACCATCTTAGATCCCTTGGTCTCATAGAATACTTAACATCCGAAATGGTAGCTCTCACAAAGGCTGATTTGGAAACCTGAACCATAACAAAGTCCCCACTGATCACTTCTGAATACTTTGACACTTGGTGTCAAAGAATAGAAGGCTTTATCAAGTCTCAAGATTCCAAGATGTGGGAGTTTGTTGTCTCTGGACCTCACATACCAAGCACCTCTTCAGCTGCTACTGGGGGTGGTATGATTCCAAAGGAGGTGGCTAACTATTATGAAAAAGATAGGAAGAGAATAAACATAGATCAGAAAGCCATGACTGCCCTCCAAACTGCTCTCCCAAACTCTATATACAAGGACTTCAAGAAGTGTAAGACTGCTAAGCAACTATGGGATGCACTAAAGCTCATGTTGAGGGGTCCACTGAAGCAAAAGAGAACAAGAAGGACCTCTTGAAGCAGGAGTTTGAGAACTTCACCTTCAAAATAGGTGAAACCATGACTCAACAAAACTTCAGGTATATTAAGATTGTGGATACTCTAGTGGACGTTGGAGTAAAATTAAGATATTTTAAGGAAGTTCATGTTCTCTCTTTCTAGACAATGGACACATTATTATGTTGTTATCAAGAGAGATGAGAACCTTAAGATTCTCCCTCTTACAGAGTTGTATGGTATTCTTAGTGGATAACAGATGGAGATGAATATGCAAAGTCCATCCGGTAACTCTAGCAATCAGCAGAGTTTAGTCCTTCATTTGGTTAAAAGGGATTGTAGAGAACCACAACATCATCTCATCTGCTGACAACTCATAAAAAGGTCCTTTCATCACCTACACAGAGACACCAAGGGCTTACACTCAAGGAAGTCCATTTGAAGAGACAAGTTTTTCATAAGCCTTTGTGTCTACTGATAAAAGCACTAGCAACTTTCTCTTCACCCTTGAAAATCTTGACTGTATCCATCCCGATGATCTAGAGTACATGGAGATAGTTCAACAAATGGCTCTTCTCACTCATAAAGCCAAAAATTTCTACAAGAGGACAAGAAGAAAGTTTCTTAGCAATGCAGCCAGTGAAATGTTTGGTCTGGACAAGAGTAAGGTAAAGTGTTACAACTATAACCAAATGGGACACTTTTCTAGGGAGCGTAAGTCACCAAGGACTAATGGTGGACACGCACAAACCAAACCAAACTACAATGACAAGGGCAACCAGAATAAGAAGCCAAAGTAGTAAGGTGCAGTTGCTGTTGAAGAAAGAGGCTTTGACTGGAGCTTTCAGGTGGAAGATGCATATCCAAATCAAACACTAATGGCTGACCATGATAAAGCCAAGGTATTGGAACATCTCTGCACACCTGAATGTATTGCTAAAATTAACAAATATAGGTCCTATAAGTTAGAAATAAGATCTAATCTTTGAGTCTTTAACTATCTTAAAATCTGATTTCAAAAGAGTTGAAAATGATTACAAACTTAAAATAGAAGATTTAAAGAAAACCATTTCAAATCTTAAACATGAACACACCAACTACAGGATTTAAATCAAAGATCTCATTACTAAGTTAATTGAATGTTAGGCTAAGCTTGTGATCAACAAAGTTAGTGTAGAAAAATGTGTTATTGAAGAAGAGACCTTCAAGAACATAATATCCTCATCCTTGCTTGGAAAAGTTTGTTATAAGAATAAGCAGGGACTTGGATCTACTGAGATAGTTCCTCCACACATAATGTTGTCTGTAAGATCTTCTAGGTGTGGAACTTGTGAAGATGAGCTTTCTTTTATAGACCCCTTGAGTGAAGAGGATGAAGAGAATATATTGAAGAGGATGAAGAGGAGATAACGAAGGATGACTCTGAAAAGAGTGAAGAAGAGCATTCTAAAAAGGGTCACTATTCTCCTGATGAGAGAGAAGGAGTTGGGATGAGAAAGTCTAGAAGAAAGAACTTGATCAGAAAGGCCAAAAGGAAGTCCAAGAAGGCTCAAGAGATCAAGACCACATTTAACTCTATGTAGAAACATGTTTTTATCTCTATGGATTTTGAGGCGGTTAAGGCTGAAGACTCAAACTTGAACTCTAGTACCAGAAGTTTAAGTTCTTGTTCAAATCATCCCAACATCATGAAGAAGGCTGACCAGTTGTGTACCACTACTACACAACCCGAACTATCCAACTCCAAAAACAATTCTCACCCTAAAAGAATTGTCATATCATCCGCAAAGATGAAGATGGAGAAGGAAACTGATCAAGTTCAACTGTATTCTCAAAGGAATACTCTTAGAATGTCACACCCCCGCTAAAAGCGGAAACACGGGGATGTAACGAGACGGGATCGTCATAACACATGGTAAAAGTTAGAGATGCAATATAATAAATGATGACAAGCATGTCATGACGACACCCGACAACAAGGGGACTTGTGTCATGTTTAGTCAGCATTCACGACAACATAGCCATAAGCATAAACAAGTTCACGGATTCACATAAACATAGATAATAACATTGTAATGTATTTCCCACAACCCAGGAACAAGTATTAAATGAATAATGTTGTTCAAAACAGACTACAACAAATGTTTTCAAAATGTATGTTTAGTCCCATATGCATCCTAGGGTCTCCACTAAGGCAACACACCTAGATCTTCAATTAGCATAATCACCTGAAAAGATATGCTCAAAATGGCCAACAAAATTGTTGGTGAGCTCGCAGGTTTAAATTGTAAATAAGTAATTGATGCTGTATAATGTTTGTTGCGGAATACCGTGAATACAATTTTAAGTAAGCAAAATCACATGACATGAGCTTTACAACCATACCTAACGACGTACACAAAGAATCTTGTCGGAATATATTCACCCAAGGCCCGATCCTGGCGACTGTTGGTACTAACTAGTATACCAACAAACGAGGGTGGGGGTGTCAACCCAGTAGTACTACCAATACCTATCCGTCGGTTCCACACTGGAATTAAATAGCTGTAAGAAAGAACCACACAACAGACTCAAGCATGTATCAGATAAGTACTCACAAAACAGTAGCACGTTGATTCCAAGTATATAAATTGTATGTATGTTGTACAACATGAAAAGTGGGTGAGCATACTTTTCCCCCAAGTTTGTAAAAGATTGTAAAGTTGTATAAGCATAAAAGGGGCCACGAAACTCACTTGTTAAGTGGTAAGTATGAATGATCAAAGTT
>BJCM01089409.1:0-12434 GCA_018326385.1 Flaveria bidentis | reverse complement strand
AATAATAATACTATTTATTTAACTTCCATTTATTAAATCAATTCATGGTAATTTCATGATTTATAGAATAAAATTTTATAAATTCATGAAGTTTATTTGTCATTTATGAGTTTTAATTATAAAACTAAAACAAAGGATTAAAATACAAGATCATTATTTTTACAAATATGTAAGGTCTATAAAATATTATTTATATTTATAAGATTTTAAATATTCAATTAAAATAAATATCCTCCGTTTATTATCCGATTGTTGGTAAGAAGGTCCTTCAATCCGGTCATATGCCTTGAGCATACACTATCAACGAGCCAAATGTTGTTAATAATCCTTCTCAAATGATCCTGGCATATTGATTAAAGAAAATCATTTAGAGACTAGAACACAAACCTTAACTGGTTTGATTTTTTTATGGAGATGAATTTTTACAAAAGAAACTATCAATAAAATGTTTTATTCTATTTCCTAATGATCTGTTACTTACATTCCTATTTACAACCTCTGGGCAGTGCTTAACGACGTGATCATCCTTACCACATTCAAAACAATGAGATTTAAAAAAAATCTACTATCCTTTTGGATTGGAACGTGATCCATGATAATATCTTCCTCACATTCAGACATAAGTGAATCATAATTACTGTAAGTGATATACACTTCCTATGACTTGTTTTTTTTAGTCCATTGGTCTGTTAGGATTTATGGATTCTCTTATCTCTTGAATTTTAGAATCATGCGAGGGTGTTCTTTCATTTAAATTAGAAACTCCAATTGGAGTGAAAGTTGAGATAGGGAGAGAGATGAAGTTTTTAAAACAATTTGATTTTGAAGAAGTTTCATGGCCTTTACTGATAACACAAACTTGTTGATTACATTTGAAATATCAACTCTATTTGATTCAGACATTCTGGAATGAGAACAACTTGAATTTAAATTACTCAAGCTACAATCTATACTACTGGAAATATTGACTATATGGTGAGGTGTAGCCATTGGAGAATAGCAAAAGGCGCTAGGAGGTGGATAAACATAGCTGGTTTCACCACAACCCAACCTTGTCTTAATTCTAGCTCCGCTTTATTTGCTATAAAGTTCCTCTTGCTTCATTCTATAAATCGTCCATTTATCAATCTTTGTTTTAAGTTTAATAGTCTCAAATTCAGCCAAAGTTACTCTTTCAATTAAAGTATAAACTTTCACATTTCTCTCAAAAAGGGTTCTTTTTAAGTGAACAATTTCTTTTAAAGCTTTATTTTATTTAACAAATATGTTGCTTCATTCTTTTTAAGTTCCTTGTTTATTCTTTTTAGTTAACCTTCATTTCCACTAATAGTTTTTTCACCTTATTAATACCAAATAAGCGATTTTTGCAAGCTGATGAACACATATCTTGAATTACCTTATATGGAATATCCATGACCTTCTTTTCAGCAACTAGGGCCTTTTCACCATTACAGAACCTTGTGTCACCCTTCACCTCCTCTTTCTTCATTGTTTTGTGGCTTCATCCTTCTCCCCTCTCTCTCTCTCACAATCATTCTTCATGTTGTCTTTCACCTCACTCTCCTTCTACAATTTTAGCTACCAAGCCATGATTGATCGTCTTCTTCAGTCTCGGCTAACTCTACACTCCAATCAAAGTTGGTTAGGAGAGTTGTTTCTTTCTTCTATGTGTTCTCTTCTTTATCACCGATTAGAATGACCCTGGTAACCCCCGTTCTTGGTTCGGTGATGATGGGAGATGGACATTCTCTTTTGAAGTGCCCGAGCTGTATGAAGTTGAAACATCTAAGCTTTGATTTGTCAAATCCGACTTTTGTGTTCTGGATTCCAAATTTCTTTCTTCTTGTTCTCTTCATGAATCTTCTTTCTCAGAGAGTGATAATAGCCATCTATCACTAAAGGTCAGCTTCTTCCAAATCATCAGGATCCACCTGATACATGTCTTCGACAGTCATTCCTCTAGCCTTCAAATCCCCAGCTATCAAAGCCTCATGATTGTGCATAAAAAGACCAAATAAATCCATACTCTCCAATGGAACTTGTGAGAGATTTGAATTGTTGGATGTGGATCCATTTCCGATAGACTTTTCAGAAGTGCCGGTCATCCCACTATTAGCTGACATATGCATTAGTAAATCTGAACTTGATGAAATAAGAGCAGTATTCTGTGAGTAGGCTTGAGATGAAAGTATTGCTTGGTTGTAGTCTTTACTTTTCAAATCTAACCCAAAAGAATCAACTTGTTGATTATATCCATGAGCTTTTAGTCCAAAAATCCCCTTTCTTGCTTTAATATTCACATTTGCAAGCTCTATTGAGGTGGTAAAGAGTCCAATAGCTTTGTCACTTTTTCATTGTTTGACAGCTTCTTATCATACTTCTTCAAAGTACTTGTGACAGATAAAATGGTTGGTGAGATTAGTGAGACTCTCATTCTTGTTTCTAATAAAATAATTGAATTCCTTTTCAGCTTGAGCAGTTTTATCTTTGACCAATTCTTCATTATCATCATAGAATTCACATAAAGCATCATATAAAGCCTTTGCCTTTTGATCATGATCAATCAACTTAATATATCTCTCTAAATATTTTGTCGGATCTACAATTTGAATAGTCATGTTATCTTCTAAGTAAATAGGAACATGAGGTCCTTTCACAATTGATTCTCAGTGGGTGTGATCAGTGTACAAGAAGAAAGCTTTCAAACATCTCTTCCAGTAATCAAAATTATCACCATTGATTAACTTAGGGGGTTTGTTTGGTGCCACAATCTTAAGGTCAGAAAGGGTAAGATTTGTCGTCATCGAAATTTGAGAAGATCAAAAACAGATAGTTTCGGTGGCAGTTTCGGAAGCAACTTTGGCACTAGTTTTGACCATAGTTTCGCCCGAAACTATTGAACTTTTGTTCAGAGATACATGCATAGCAATTTCACTAGAGAAACTAATAAAAATGATGAATTTTCATTTTAGATTCGTAGAGAGATCAAAAGCACCAAAAAATCTTCTGATTGGGGTAGTTTCGCACAACAATTTCACACTAGATTCGCACAATGAATCTGAAAACCCTCTTTTTGCGAAAAATTACAAAAATCACCTAAACTCACTTAGAACACAATCAATTCAATATCTAATGATTTCCCAAGTTTTCCAAACACACACCACACCTTTTTCAACTAGTTTCCTTAGATAACAAACATAAAACATATCTAAAAAGATTGAAAAGATGAATATGTCAAAAACTAACCAAAAACACAAACAATCAAGAGCACAATGGCTCTGATACTATAGTGTTTGTCCAAATGATCGTTTAAACATGCTTCTGATGGAGTTTTAATACTAGAGTCCTCAAGTTATCACTATTTCCAATAACCTGGGGACGTGGTAATGCTACAAGAATAAACACAATTCAAGCAAAACCCGTTTGAAATAAGTTTTTGAAAAGATGTTGAAGAACAATACCAAAAGATAATAGTAATAAGATCTTAGCAATACATAATGAACTCAAATCAGTAGTATTTCATTAATGTTCCAAGAGTTACAAAATGATCAAAAATCAAACATAATTATACAAGATCAAGTTTCGCATATAATTTTGCGTGGTGTGAAAGTGTCATGCTCTATGACCATGTGAAACTACCAAGCAAAACTAAAGTTCAACATGTAGTTTCGTATGCCCTGGAATACAACACAACAAAACAAAACTAGATCCTATTACAACAATAACTAAGCTATAACTAACAGCAAGATGAATTCCACCCTATACTTGTTCAACACCATATGCTTGGACCAGTGATGGTTCTTCAACTTGCACTCACAATTCTTCAATGCTTGTAATTCTTTAACTCGGGTCATTGGTTTGAATCCAGCTTCTACTAGTTTTATCTTGGGTCACATGTTAATTACAAGTTGTGTTACCTGATATGTTTGTTAGGGGATTCATGAATTTATGGGAAACTAGTTTTTACTATAAAAAATAAAAAACAAAAACAAAATTAGATATTCTAGGAGTACCAATCATATTACTTGATTTGTTTCATTAATTAGTGAATGAACATTCTATTCTATTGGTTGAGTGCACTAGACACCCAAAAATTGATGACAAACTAATATAACAAGAAACCCTAGTTGTATATGATTCAACCCGGATGGGATATTCTTCTTGTATGATTTGAGTATATAGTTATAGTGATGTATCTAAAATTTGGTTTTTGTTGTATAAGACAGTTTTGATTAGTACTATTATATATCATTAATCATTAATTGGTGAAAATTATTTTGAATATAAGTTATTAAATGCATGTTCATGACTTTCTATTAGTGGATTGGTGATTGTCACTCGTAAAAATAGTGTGGGTTTAAATTCATAATAGTTAAAATTAGTTTGTCTATAAAAGTAAAAAATGTTTTTAAAAATTTATATATAGAAAAATAATTGAAAAAAAGGTTTACCGAAAGAAATATCTATTTGTCCAAAAGTTTGAATATGTGTTGAAACCCTATTTGTCCAAAAGTTTGAAGATTAAGGACGAAAAATGAAAATATGATCAGAAGATTGAAAGCTTATAGCTGAAGTTTTGCAAGGATCTTTAGTAGTTCTTATTTATTTTCATTTCCTTAAATATGGTCAAAGTTTTATAAAATTCCAGTTTATTTTTATTTATATGTAGAAGGTATAATATGTAACTTTTGAAGTTGATTTCCTTTTTTTTCTTTGTTTATTTATTTCATTAATAAAATACAAAAGAGTCGTGGCCCGTGGGAGAAGAATAACAACAAAAATATTATGTTTTTGTTCTCTTTATTTGTTCAGTAAAATCCATACAATAGAGTCCATAATTCTGTGTTGTTTTGATTCTATACTGCTTTAGTTCTGTGTTATTTTCTATTCTTGTTTATCGAATCGGTGTTGCTTTCAGATTAGATATGTGCCATCAAAGGACATTTTATGTAAATATATAGACATAAATAATACAATCACTTTGCACAATTCACAAAACATTCCTTTCTTCTATTTAAGTATTACTTCACTACTGGTTAATGAAAACTCTATTGGTTACGTGCACAAGACAAATAGATCGATGACAAACAATTGTTACAAGCAACTCAGATAATACATCATAAAGTCTGGATGGGGATATCATTTCTTGTATGATGCATATAAAAGTTGGAGGGATATTTTTTAATATGGCTTTTGTGGAATATTAGAATCAAAAATTAATATTATTAATTGGATATAATTTCAAGACTTTCTATGTAGATAAATAAGTAACTAAACTAACTTATTACAAATATATATATCTAATACAAATCTGTTAATAAATAAGATGGGATTAAATGAATGTTTTCGTGACCACCTGTTCACTTTAGATTGTCTTATCTGCCCTATTTTGAGGTCGGTTTTACCTCGTAGATACAAAACCGATGGGGTATATCTTCTTGTATGATCCGAGTATATAGTTATAGTGAAAGTTATAGTAATGTATCTAAAATCTGATTTTTGTTGTATAAGACATTTGAGAATTAGTACTATTAGATATCATTAATGGTTGATAATTATTTTGAATATCAGTTATTAAACACATGTTCATGACTTTCTAGTCTAGTGGATTGGTGATTGTCTCTTGTAAAAATAGTGTTGGTTCAAATTCTTAATAGTTAAAATTTGTTGGTCTACAAGAGTTAAAAATGCTCTTCAAAAAAGCTATATATAGATAAATAATTAAAAAAAGTAAACCGAAAGAAATATCTAATACAAACATTTAGTTAATGAAATTAGATTTAATTAATTTTCGCATAAGCACTCCATCAGTTCGGTTAGTGTAAATCGTCCTATTTTGGTAGGAGATTTGGTAACCAGGGTCATTGGTTGGAGTAGAGATGGTTCTTCAACTTTGTCTCTACAGTTCTTCAGTGTTCGTTGTTTCAACTGAGGTCGTCATTGCTATAAATTCAACTTTTAGTCCTTATTATGGGTTAATACACGATCTGTTAGTTAGACAGATATTTTTGAAGTTTATGAGTTAATAGATAATGAGTTGTTTTATGATCAAAACAATAATAGAGGTGCAAAGACTAATTGTTTTACTTGATTTATATTGAAATTGACATACATATTAAACTTGCACTTGTTTTTTGTTCGATTTTGAACTTATATGAGAACGTTGCAATTATATATTCAAAATTTAAATACATATGATTAAGTTTGAATATAATCAAATAATTAAGCTACTATACGTATATATAAATATATGTAGTGGTGAATTATATGTACTTATTTCAGTATTATCATTACATATAATCAAATAACTAGATCTATCTATCTATTATAATAAAAAAAATTAATTGGAAATTTGTTAAAATTCTTAACCTTCTAATTTAATTTTTTTCTATTTTTCTCACCTATTTAATAGTTAGATTAACTATTAATGATGTTATTTAAATTCTTTTTGGGATTTAAAATATTTTTTTAGTAATTAAGAAAAAGGTTTTTTTTATAGATATAGTTTCTAAATAAATGATTGTTAAGAAAAAAAATTCTAATGCATCAAAAAAAATTTAAAATACAAATAATTTAAAAATCAATGTTTACAGAAAAAAGTATATAATCCAAAATAATTAAAATTTGAAGCTATAATAAGAAAACTAAATGGTTTGTTATGACACAAAATGTTTAGGTTTTTTTGGGAAAGAAAAATGTTAAAAATATCATATCATTGTTTTTTATTAGATATTATATTTATAATTTCAATCTTATATTAAAATATCATTTTATAATTAGTAAAAAAAATTATCAACTATCTGATATATATTTATTAAACCAGTGTAATACATAGAATACTAACCTAGTACACATATATATAAATAAATAGAAAAAAGTTAATTTACTTAAATTAAATATCAATATTCTGATATAAATTATCATTAATATAATCAGATTTAACTAATGTTCTTGTCTCTAGACTAACATGTCATGTCTTTTAGATTGGGAACTAGTTTGATTTGATGTGTGTAAATCATCTTGTTTTGATTTATCATCAGGTTATCGCGCATTTGTTCAATTGGTAAACCAAGGTCATTGATTGGACACTTGAGCAGACACTTAGAACACTTATCGGATCAAATAGTGAACTGAGTTTATATTAATAATACTAAGAACATAAGTAAATATGAGATATAATAAGAATAAAAACAAGATAATATTGGTTCTAAAAAATGATGCATATTGCTCTCAAGTTTTATTACTAGTGTTACAAAGGATATGTTAGAAACACAAGTACTTGAGATACTTTATATTATATCCTACAACCAGCTATACTTTGAAAGTCAGCAGGAAATACTAATCTAGACAACAAGATCAATGTATAGTCAAAAGGAAATTGTATTTTGACTTGTGACTATGACATGCTATAGTTCACATTCTAATATATTATAAAACGGATAAAAGCTATAAAAGTAAAAAGTTACAGATCAATAAACTTAATATACAGTTGACAAAAGTATGAACCTTTTCACCAACTTATCTAAGTTGGTGAGATTCTGAGATGGTAGCGAAAAGTAGTTTAGCTTTTGTCAAAAGGTGATTAGAGAAAGCATGTATTCTTTATCTTCGAAAGAAATCCCTTTGGATTCAAAAGACTTTGTCTTTGAAACTTAGGAAGACTTCATCTATAGCTTCGAAAGATGTAATCATTTGGTTTCGTAAGATTTTACACTTAGCATATTTTACTGAGTTATGTAAAATTTTCCAAAGTAAATTCCTTATACTTCTTGCATGCATGCTAAGAGTTTTTTGGTTGCATCAGCTTTTAATTGTAAACCTTACAATAATGATGTTACTTAATTATATTTTAGATTTAAAATGGCTTTTTAGTAATTAAGAAAAAGATCTTTTTATAGATGTAATTTCTAAACAAATGCTCATTAAGAAAAAAGTTTCTAAACCATCAAACTTTTTTAAAAACTACAAAATATTTTAAAATCAATGTTTTTAGAAAATAAAATGTATAAACCAAAATAATTAATATTTGAAGTTATAATATAGAAACTAAATGGTTTGTTATGAAACAAAATGTATAGGTTTTTTTTTTTTGATAAAAAAAGGTTTCGAAAAATGTAAAAATTATGATATCATTGTTTTTATTGTTGAGATTTTAGGCACAAAATAATTATATTTATATATATATTATATAAATAGTTATTTATTTGTTGGTTTATGTTCTCGTTTTGCAACGAACTATACCATGTCAAATTGAAGCTAAGATGAATTGATATCGATACTTGAGGTTGAGTGGTTGGAATGAAAAAAATAATACTTGGGTGATTGTAATAGGAAATTGTTGCAATTTCTTTAATGCTAATAAATACATATATTGATTAAAATGAACGTTTTATGTTGATCAAGTTTTAATAAATATTATGAATATTTATTATGAATTGTAATTTTTATTAAAATTGATACTAAACATGTAATGAATAAAATGAGAGTTTTAATTTGGTCTCATAAAACATTTCATAAATCAAATAGGAGTTTTGATTGCGAATCATGAAACTCACATTAATATGAACTTATTAGCATGAGTATATAAACAAACTCATGATGATGAAAAGAAAAAAAAGAAATTTAATTTATTGAGTGTTAACAAGTTTTATAGAAATTTAGAGAGGAATACACTCTAAATTGTTTTTCCTATACCATCATCTTTAATCTTGTTTCATATAACTTCATAACACAAATACTTTACCCGGTGATCTTTTGGGCCGAGGCACTCTCCGGCAGTACATACTGCTTTGGCTGTTGTACCCTTGGAAACAGACGCGTTGTCTTGAGTAGAGACGCGAAATCTGTTTTAAGGGACCCATGTCTAACACGATCCTCAGCCACAACCGTCAATCTTTTGTTTGTTATTTGTTGTAGTCAAGGGATATAGTTGAAGATTCAATCGTGATAAAGACTCGTGTCAAAAATGTTATATAAAGACTCGTTGAAGTATATACTAAAAACGTTTGTTCGAATCAAGTTTGGTACATAAATATTATTTATTTAAATTTTTTAGTCGTATTTGTAAATGTATTGTACTAAAATATTTCTCATGGCTAACGAGAGTATCATTAGACTTATTATCTTTTAATATAAAAGTGAACCTATTTCCTACAATCTAAAAACAGATATCGTGATTGAATTTTAAAAACCTATTACTACTTTTTGGGTTCACGAAACGTTAAAGAAAATATTAGTTGAGATTTTTGTTAAAAATCAAACAATATTTTGGGAACTAACATAGTACAATACCATGTTTGGATTTTATTGAAGATTGAAGTACAATTTAAAATCCAAAATAAAGAGTTACTAAATATATACCTTGATTCTTTCATATGTTAAATATTTTTGTAAATGTTTAACAATCTAACGTGTGTGTTAGAGATGGTCTAATGACTAAATTTCATTAAAAATAATCATGAATTTATAGTTTCAAAACTATTAATGATTACAATAATTTAAGCAAAACCAATTTTTGTTTTAGAAAAAAATTAAAACTAGTATTTTGCAACAACAAAAAAAGAAATAATCTTTCTTATATGAGACGAGAAGCTTATAAACGATTTTGTAATCGTTTAGTTCTAATGAGCGTGTTAGAAGCGGGTTTATTGTATATAAACCGATAAGCTTAAAAACAATGTTTTTGTAGTTGTTTATTTCTAACAAGCGTGTTAAAACCAGATTATATTTTATATATATAAAAACGATTTATGTAATCGTTTATTTCTAACGAGTAAGTTAGAACTAGATTTATTTTATATATAAATCGGAAAGTTTTTAAAACGATCTTTGTATTCGTTTATTTCTAACGTACGGGTTAGAAGTGGTTATTTCTAACCAATAAGCTTAAAATGATATTTGTGATTATTTATTTTCTAATGAGCGTGTTAGAAAACAGTTTATGTAATAAGAACCGTAATATTTAAAATGATTGTTGTAATCATTTGTTGGAAACGGGTTTATGTGTATAAACCAAAATGTGTTTAAAAACGTTCATTCTGTAATGAATGTGTTAAAATGATTTATTCTACAAATCGAAAAATGTTAAATAATTGTTTTAAAGAAACGGTTTGTAATTGTTTGTCTTCTAACGAGCGTGTTAGATATTAATTTACACTATAAAACCATTTTTCTAGTTTATGGTTTTGACTATTGTGATCAAGAGATAAAATAAAAATGATATAGCAAAGCTAGGAAATATTTTGAATGAATAAAACATGTGTTTTGCAATCTAATGGTTAACTACTCATGGGAGAAGTAGCACATCTCGAATCACATAATAGTCTCGATGAGATTATTCAGAAAAAAAACAACTTGAAGTTGTTGTGAATAGAAATAAATATTCAAATACAACTACTTATGAATAAGATAGTGTATACATAATGTTGTTTTTTTTCTTTCGGTTTTGACTATTTAGATTAGAGTTTCAAGATAAGATTAAAAACTTGATCGTATGAGTGCATGAAGTATTTTGAGGGAGTACCTCAAGACATGCCATAAAATCGATATCATTGCTAATGATGAAAGTGTTATAGATAATAACACTTTGAGATTTAATGTCTAGATATAACATTTATCCGTTTAAATTATTATTAAAAAGTGTTTTACACTTTACGTTTCATTTTCGGTTGTATTATTATTTGTGTTCAATATCTTAAGATAACACATGTAATATTACAATGAAATAAATTAATTTCTATTATGACTTTCAAAATGATTTTGAGGGAAATAATTTAAACGGAAATATATAACTTTAAACGGATAGTGCAATAAGAGATTTACATAGAAAACAACTTGAGAGTTGTTGAATTGTTTTAAGTGTCGAATATGAGACATCAAATGTCATACTATATCATGAGATCTAAAATATGATAAGTGTATCATGAGATCAAAAATACGATAAGTGTATTGAGATGAAATACACAAGTATGAAATATATCTATAAACTTCATTTGAAGTTATCATAAAAAAAATTTCACAAGTGTGGATAAATCTACATATGAAAGCAATATATGTTATCTTTAATGAATTTTGCTAAATTCATTTTGAAAGATCTAAATGTTGATGCGTCTACCATATTAATGTTGTTAAAGTTATGTGGGGGATTTTTCTTTCGTTTGGGAAAGTATCCTAGTTATACATAGCTTAAAGGGAACAACAATACATGTGTACCAATAACTCTAGGCAAACTTTATGAATTGCATATTATTTAGTTTCAATGTGCTTGACTCTATCTTAATGTAATATTGATTGTAGACGAGCTTCATTTATCTTGTTAATGATAAATATGTTCACCAAAGTGAATAGAATCAAGACTTATTACTAAGTCTTTATAAGTCAAAGGGAAGATAGTGCCCTTTGTACTTCGCACACTCGCACTTTTGTTCTTGAAAGTCGGTTGAGTAGTTTTAAAAGATTCTACTAAGATTTTGGTCTTAACTCACTGCCAACTACTGAAGTGTGTGTACGCTAGATTGGTATCGAGCTTGCCTTTGAGTTGCTACTAACCTATTGTGGTAATGTCGAGTTCTAGTAGTTACTACTGACTGGCTGTTGTTGAGTTGGTGCTGAGGCGACTATCAGGTCCAGCGTTATGACTGGTAACTTGCTTGTGGATGAGATGTTTAAAGAAAAACGAGCTATGTTCCTAAACCGAATGATGACAAATAAGTCTCATGATTTGTCCATAATAGATATGAATATGGACAAGGGATAATGTGTTATTTCTTAAAGCTATGAAGGATCAGAATGATGCATCTTTTGTTCATATGCTAAAGTACTGTAGTCTAAAGCATGATAGCCTAGTACTTATCAATTATGATGCTCTAAGGAGGTCAATTATCTATAGAAAAAGTTGAAAGAGGATATTCATTCGGTTCAAGGAGGTTGATATAACCCTATGGAAAACTTAACTAACTAGATAATGTTATCAAGTATATAAAGCCTAATGAGGAGGACTCAATTTTCTAGGTAACAAACCTCACTTTGAAATCAAATTTCAAGAAATGTGGAGGAGATGCCATTTTAGAAACAATCCTTTAGGGTATGTAGAAATAGTTTTGAGAGAAGTTTCTCAAACCTATTTAGAAAGGGAGAACCTTTCATTACCTTATATGGATGTTATCTAATAACACTTAAATATGAGGGTATCTTGCATTTGAAAATAAAATGTTAGCAATATGGATTTTGACAATCCAAAGATATTGCAAACACATGATCTAGTGTAGTACACAAAGGTCATAAAGAAGTCTATAATAGACTCAATGTTGGATCAAGAAGAAGGCTAATGCAACCAAAACTATGTCACTTAAGTTATTTTGGTGTTGCATGCAAAGGCTTCCGAAGCTTAACATGGAACTTCCAAAGGTTGTAGAGTTCTTCCGAAGACAAAGTGA
>BJCM01089403.1:25000-30853 GCA_018326385.1 Flaveria bidentis | reverse complement strand
CTCCATACAAAAAAGCACACTTTACATCAAGTTGATAGACCTTGAAGTTCTTGGATGCAGCAAATGCTAGGAATATCCTAACAGCTTCCAGTCTTGCTACAGGAGCAAAGACATCAGTGTAGTCAATCCCTTCTTCTTGTGTGTATCCTTGAACAACTAGTCTAGCTTTGTTCTTGATGATAATGCCTCTATCATCCTTTTTGTTCCTAAACAGCTATTTGGTTCCAATGGTAATCTTCCCATAAGGAAGAGGACAAAGGTTCCAAACTTTCTGCCTTTGGAATTGAAGTAACTCATGTTGCATAGCTTCAACCCAACTTCCATCCTTTAGAGCCTCATCAATCTGCTTTGGCTCTATCTGGGATAAGAAATAAGAGTGAAGACAAATATTTGCTTCATGGGTTTGTCCTCTTGTTCTTACCCCTGTGACAACATCTCCAATGATGTTTGTGGTGGGGTGAGACTTGTGGATCCTTAGCTGAGGGATCACAACAAATTATTAAGTGAGATCTAAATTAGAGAAATTTAGATCTAGTATAGATGTTTCACCTACTACATCAACACACTTATCAAGAGAAACTTGATCCAATGAGTGTGTGACATCATTAATGTTGTCATCTATGGAGTGGTTATCAGCATCAAGAAATTCCTGATCATTGTCACCACCTCCATTGTTTTCTTCTACATTTGAAGTATCTTCATCTAGTTGTAGAGCCTCTAAGCTGGAATTTGAAGGCATCCCAGATGTATCAACTGAGTTTGTCATTTTGGTGCTGATAGATACTTCATTTGCAGAAGTAGTTACAACTGGAGCTAAAGATGTATTACTTGAAGGTCTTCTTAGCTCAAATCTTGGGTCAGGATCACCTGTTTTTAAGTTTTCTGCAGATCCTAAAATAGTCTCACAAGATTTATTAAAATAGTTGGTAAATCAAGATCAAATAGCTAATCAGGACCAGAACTAGCTGCACTGGGTGTGTGTTCATTGAAAGTCACATTGGCTGACTCCTCAATAATTCTAGTTCTGAGATTGTATACTCTAAAAGCTTTAGCTTGGGAAGAGTATCCAATAAAGTGTCTATCATTTGATTTCTCAGCAAATTTGGCAATTTGATCTTTGGTATTCAAGATGGTGCAAGGACATCCAAATGACCTGAGAAAACCAATGAAAGGTTTCCTCTTGTGCCAAAGTTCATAAGGAGTCTTGCCATGAGTCTTAACCACTAAAACTCTGTTCTGCACATAGCAGGTAGTGTTGACTGCCTCTGCCCAAAAGGTGATGGGCAGCATAGAGTCAGACAACATGGTTCTTGCAGCTTCAATTAGTGTCCTGTTTCTCCTTTTAGCAACTCTATTTTGATGAGGAGTCCTGGGAGCACTATATTGTCTTGTAATACCTATTTCATCACAAAATGTATCAAGGATTAGGTTCTTGAATTTAGTTCCTTTATCACATCTTATGATTTTGACCTTGTGATCAGATTGATTCTCAATCTTTAGAATGAAATTCTTCAGAATCTCAGGAATCTCATCCTTAGTTCTAAGAAAGAAGCCCCAAGTGAATCTTGTAAAGTCATCTATGATCACTAAACAGTAAGAGGTCCTTCTCAAACTCATTACACTGGTGGGGCCAAAGAGATCCATATGTAACAAGTGTAGGGGTGCAGTGATGGAATTTCTTTCCTTGGGCTTGTGAGATACCTTATGTTGCTTCCCTTTTAGGCATGCAACACAATGATCATCACTTGTAAACTCTTTCTTTGGCATTCCAGTTACCAAATCATCTTTAAATAGTTTATTCATGTTCTTAAAGTTTACATGGAACATTCTTTTATGCCATAGGAAAGACTCAAAACTATTGGCTTTAGACAGAAAGCATGAAACTTCTCTAGAGGGAGAGGTTTCTTGCAAGTCCAACTTGTACATGTTCCTTTTCCTGGGGGCTCTAAGAAGAACATGCTCATAAGGAATAACCACCATGGGTTTGACAACAATGCACTCATGCTCAGTAAAGAGCATGTTATGACTCTGATCACAAAATTGGGATACACTCAAAAGATTGTACCCAAGCTCCTTGACAAAGTTTACCTTTTCAATGCTGAGCTTACCATTTGTGACCTTGCCCCTTCCTGAAATATAACCTCCTTCATCTCCTCCAAAAGCAACTGGCCCTCCATCAATCCTTTCAAAGTTCTGGAGTAGTGAACTATTGCCTGTCATGTGCCTGGAACAACCACTATCAATGATCCAAACATTTTTGTTTGTCTTGAGTTGTCCCTATACAAAGAAAATGATTAGTTACATTTGGAAACCCAAGCCTTACTTGTCTTGGGCTCACTAAGAGAAACAGAACGTAATACAACAGTAATAGATCCTATGGTTGTGCTTTGAGGATTTTGAGCTGTTGTTGATGGCGAATTTTCAGTCACTTGGTCTTTCTTAGACTTCCACACCACCTTTGAAAGCTTGGACTTGACCTTTAATACTTCGGAAGCTTTTAAGACTTCGGAAGTTTTGATGACTGGACCTTTGGAAGATTCTTCAAACACTGTAGCAGACTTCAGTGCTTCGGAAGTATTCCTTCCTTCTGAGACCAAATGTTCTTCCGAAGGCAATTTTCCACTTGCCTTCTTCTTAGTTTTGAAGCTTCCGAAGGGAACAGATTTTCCTTCCGAAGCTTGAATCTTCTTGGAACTCTTAAAAGTCTTTGTCTTGGTCATGTGAAGAGTACCTTTAGGATTGTATGGACAATCCTTAGCAAGATGAGTAGTACTTTCACACATGACACACTCCATTTTCTTCTTTCCAAGAGCCTTCTACTGGGAACAAGACTAACTTTGGTCACATCCCTTCTCCACCCTCATCTTTGTAGATGCTGAGACAGTCCTTTTGGGCTGAGGATTGTTCTTGGAGTTGGATGGTCCATTCTGTGTAGCAGTGGTACACAATAGATCCGTCTTCTTCGTGGTACTGAGATGATTTGAACATGAACCAGAACTCTTAGCAGAAGAGTTGAGGTTGATGTCTTCAGTCTTTACTACTTTAAACCCTGCAGATATGAAAACCTATTTCTGCTTAAGATCAAAAGTAGCCTTGATCTCTTGAGCCTTCCTAGATTTTCTTTTGCTCTTTATGATCAAGTTCTTTCTCATTGACTTGGTCATCACAGTCTTCTTCTTCTCCTCAGATGGATAGTGGCCCTTCTTAGAATCCTCCTTTTCATTCTTCTTAAAGAGGTTCTTCACTATCACTTCTTCATCCTCTTCACTCAAAGGATCAATGAGAGGAAGCTCGTCTTCACTAGTTCCACATCTAGGTGATCTTATAGACAAGATTGTGTGTGGAGGAGCTATCTCATTTGATCCTAGTCCCGGCTTGTTTTGATAACAAACTTTGTTGTGCAGGGATGAGGATATCATGTTCTTGAAGGTCTCTTCTTCAAGAACACACTTTTCTGACCTGGCTTTGCTGATCACAAGCTCAGCTTGGCACTCAGTCAGCTTAGTTTTGAGATCCTTGATTTGAGTCCTAAAGTTTATATGCTCATGTTTTAGAACTGAAATGGTTTTCTCTAAGTCCTCAATCTTCAGTTTATAATCATTTTCAGACTTTCTAAAATCAGCTTTTAAGATGTTTAAGGACTCAAGGTCAGATCTCATTTCTAAGTTGTAGAACCTGTATCTGTTTACTTTAGCAATGCATTTAGGGGTACATAGATGTTCCAATACCTTGGCTTCATTATGATCTTCCATAAGTGCTTGGTTTGGAGAGGCATCTTCCACCTGAAAGCTCCAGTCAAAGCCTCCTTCTTCAACAGCAACAATAGTTTGTTGCTTTGGCTTCTCATTCTGGGTAGCTTTGTCAGTGTAGTTTGGTCTGGACTGTGCTTGGCTACCATTTGTTCTTGGTGTCTTACATTCCCTAGCAAAGTGGCCCATCAAGTTACAGTTGTAACACTTGACTTTGTTTTTGTCCAACCCAAACTTTCCACTGGTTGCATTGCTGGGGAACTTCCTTCCAGTCCGCTTGTAGAACTTCTTGCCTCTATGAGTGAGAAGAACCATCTGTTGGACAATCTCCATGTACTCCAGATCAGCTGGATGGATACAGTCCAGGTCTTCAAGGGTGAAGAGAAAGCTGCCACAACTTTAATCAGAAGACACAAAGGCTTGAAAAGAACTTGTCTCTTAGAATGGGATTCCTTGAGTATAGTTCTCCCTTGGTGTCTTAGGGAAGGTGATGAAAGAACCCTTTGATGAGTTGTCAGGATAGCATATGAGATGATGTTGGGGTTTTATGATATCCCTTTCAACCACATGAAGGGCTGAACCCATTTGATTGTTGGAGTTTCTAGATGAATCTTGCATGTTCATCTCCATCTTGTAGCCACTGAGAATCCCCATATAACTCTGTCAGAGTGAGAGTTTTCAGGTTCTCAGTACTCTTGATAACCACACAGTAGTGTGTCCATTGCCTAGGAAGTGAGGATATAAACTTCCTTACAATGTCTCTGTCCTCAAGAGCAACTCCTCCATCCACTAGGGTATCCACAATCTCAACATACCTAAAGTATTGCTGAGTCATGGTTTCACCTGCTTTGAAGGTGAAGTTTTCAAACTGCTGCTTCAGGAGATCCTTCTCGTTCTCCTGTGCTTCAGAGGAACCCTCATACATCACTTTCAATGCATCCCACAGCTGCTTAGCTATTTTGTATTTCTTGAAACCTTTATACATAGAGTTAGGAAGAGCAGTCTGAAAGGTTGTCATGGCTTTCTGGTCAATCTCTACTCTCTTCCTATCTTTATCAGAGTAGTCAGCCACAGCCTTGGGTATCATACCACCACTAGTAGCAGAAGATGTGCTTGGTATGTATGGTCCATTCTCAACAGATTCCCACATTCTTGAATCTAGAGACTTGATGAAACCTTCCATTATTTGGCACCAGGTGTCAAAGTCATCAAGAGTGATCAGTGGGGATTTGTTCATGGTTCCAGTTTCCATATCAGTTTTGGAAATGGCTGCCATTTGAAAAGTTGAAGTATTTGTGTGTGAGAGGGATTTGAAGATGGTGAGATCTTATAACAAGAGCCTGGAATGCTCTGATACCAAATGTAGGACCAGTGAAGGGTGTTCACTTACAACACAATAACACAAAGAGGAAAACAACTTAACTTAATCAAACAATAAACTGGATTAACCACAAGTAAACACACTAAGAATACAAGTAAGTATGAGACAAAACAAGAGAACAAGATACACAAGTAGATGGTTTTTCAAGATTGCAGTATATTGCTTTCTCAAGTTCTATTACAAGTGTTACAAAGCATAAAAGAAAGTTACAAGAACATGAGATACTTATACTACATCCTATAGCCGGCCATACTTTGAAGGTCAGCTGGATACAATTGACTAGACACAAAACAAAATCAATTGTAGAGTCAAAAGGCAGATTGCCTTTTGACTAGTGACTATGCCATGCTATAGCTTACATCCTTATCTATTATTAAAAGGATAAAGTACATGAAGTAGAAAGTTGCAGACTAAAGACCTCAATGTACAGTTACCAAAAGCATGGACCTTTTCACCAACTCATGTAAGTTGGTGACTTTACAGAGTTGCAGCGGAAAGGGGTCCAGCTTTATGGAAAAGTACATCAGATAAAGCATGTTGTTAAAAGTCTTCAGAAGAAATCTGTCTTCAAGTGTTGCTTCGAAAGACTTCATCTTTGGCTTCGGAAGATATTGGTCTTGGCTTTGGAAGATTTCACACTTAGAATATTTCTGTTGCATGTGTGAAACTTCCGAAGCATTCTTCTTTAGTGTAATTATGCAGCATGTAGGAGAAACTTTGGGT
>BJCM01089403.1:0-20000 GCA_018326385.1 Flaveria bidentis | reverse complement strand
GTTATAGGCCAGTAACCTTCAAAAGAAACAAAAGTTTCGTTCAATTGTTTCAATTTTTTCAGAAGTGGCAAATGAACTTGCTTCGTAGAATATTTGTTATTTTAATCGGGTCCATCTATTCGTTTTCTAGTTAGGAACACACCTCCAGTCCTTTTAGGGGGAAACCCATAACTGGAAAAACCCTCTGGCTCAACCCTTAGTATTTATGCGAACTCAAAACCTTCATATATTTATATGTTTTGGGTACATCACCTTAACCATTTGAACTAAGGACCATTGGTAATTATTCCAAGCTCGTATTAAACCCCAAGCGTTGTGGCGAAGAACGTAAAATCATACAAAATAGCACTAATTTCACACTACAATTAGCGACCACCAATACCGGAATACTCGTATTAAAAAATAAATAAATAAGGGAAAAATAAAACCGAACGGAAAGTAGACGTAAAAACATTAAACCCCACATGTGAATGTAAAATATTAAAATCAATAACTAAGTTGGTCTAATGACTGGCATTGTGATGAGGTCGTTTAACGCATAAAAAATAGACGTAAAAACATTGAACCACACGCACATGATGCGGCGTGTTAACTCATAAAAATTAAACTGAAGCGTAAAATAAAAAAATTGTAAAAGATGAAAACTATAAAGAACCAAAGTTGAAAGTAAAAGTTTGTATGAGTTAAGTTGTAAATGGTGTAAAATTATTGGAGTTAAAATTAAAAAACTTACAAAAAAAAAGAAAAAAAGAAAAATGGATACAATCCACTAAAGCCTAGGTACAACCTATAACATAAAACTATGTCAAATAACACTAATTTCACACTACTATCAGCAACCATCAACTTCAAAAAACTTATATTTAAATAGAATATAAAACAGAAAAAAAATCAAACGGAAAACATAAAAACGTTGAACCTCACATGTGAAACATAAAATGTAACATTTGAACCATTTTAAACCGTAGACCTAAATCCGTTTAGGTAAATGGTGTAAATCAAATTAATTATGTAAATCATTTTGTTTATTTTAGTGTTTCAAATACAATAGTTATTTTTCCACTTATTACAATTTAAATAATTTTATAATTTTTAAAATAAAAGGTTCATAAATCTATAAAGTTTATTTGTTAATAATGGGTTTTAATTATTAAATGAAAATAAATAATTAAATTGCAAAGTTTTTATAAAATTTAGAAAGGTTATAAAGACTTTATAAAATTAACTTGAAGAATTGTTATATTAGGGTTTTCATAAGTAAGGGTTGAAATTATAATTTCTAAAAGTAAATTTTAAAGATTTTAACATAAAATGTTAACCTAGAAACTACAAGGACCAAAGTTATAATAAGTTTTAAAACCCAAGTCCCTTCCCGTTGACCCAACTCCAGCCAACATTTGATATCCCTCCGGCGAGGGCCAAAACCTCAAAATCCACCCAAATTGATCAAATCAAACTGTTCCACAACATTCATGAGTAGGATTTGAACATAACATATGTTTCAATTCGATTAAAGATACCGTTGTGATGTGTTCAAACCGAATCCAATATCTCATTCAACTCTAAAACTGTTTCCAAACAATGATCCGATTAATCATCAAAGCTCATTGACCATAATCATAAACATGTTCATCATAAATACAAAAGTCGAATCAATTGAGTTGCAACAGTGGAATCAAATTGAGTTGAATTGAAACATCCCTGAAGTCAATTAGAATTTGTTCAAGTTGTAACAGGTTAAATTACTGCTATATAATTGAGGGGAAACACTCCTTTCGATTTCTTTGAACTTTCGATAACCTCGATTGCATTTGAAATACACACGCACCATATCCGATTACCATTTTTAATCGCGACCTGAAACAACTATGTTCATCAAAGTCTAGTCATCCAATATGGAAATGAATCATAATGGTAATTTATACTCACTCTAAAATCACATATTTTTTAATTTAAAAACAATTATGCAAATTTGTTGAGTCAAACATAACCTGGATTTATGTCAATTTAAATAGAATTACGAGTAAAAATCAAAACCTCCACTTACATGCAATAGAATTATGAGCTAAAAGCAAAACATCCATACCGATATGAGTTATAAGCAAAATCCATATTGATCATGACATGTTTTTGTTAACATTAACCAAGATGTAACAATATTATACCCAGGGCCGGTCCTGAGGATTTTAGTGCCCTGGACGGGCGGAGAAAAAAAACTCATACGCCCTAACGAATTAAATTATATAAACTGATTTTTTTAAACAAAAATAAACGTTTTAGAAATAAACGTAACAAGATAATAGTATTAGAATGACATAACGTAATAGCTAACCGATAAATCTTTATATTCAACCTTATTGCTAGGGCCCGTCAATTTTTTTTACTTTATCCCTAGTTGACCAAGAATTGAGATTTGAGTTTCTTTGAAAAGAGACTTCTAGTTTAGTTGATGAAAATTAGTTATAAATAACAAATTTATATAATAAAAATGGCCCTTAAGAATTGTATTTGGGTTATTTGATATTTAGGTTAAACTTTTTAATTGGGTTAAATGGGATATAATAATAAAAAAAATAAAAATAAAATAAAATTTTAAATTTTTTTGAGCCCCCTGAGCGAGTGGGAGTGGGCCCTGGACGGTTGTCTAGCTTGCTCCTCCTCAGGGCCGGCCGTGATTATACCAATGGCATCATGAACACTAACTATGATGTCATCAGTAGTAACTTAAATTATTTAATTTAACATTATTTATTTTAATCAATCTTAGATATTGATATCTCATTTATAATGACTAATTTTAAACATGGTTTTATTTGTTACAAAACGTTTACGTGGCAGAACGCAAATCCAGTAAATAATAATTATATTAATCATAATAATCTGTAATTATTTATGTTTAAAGTTAATGAAAAACCATTTTTCTCACTATTTTCCAACAAATTTTTTTTTTCATGTGATTTTTTTATGTTTATAAAACCCATACCGATTATGATTGTAATCATCTGGATAATATTAGTATATTACTAAATATTATATATACTCTTCTTTCTAAAAGTACGTATTCAAGAATGGTGTTCTCTCCACCTATTTAAAAGTTTTAAGCATGAGTGTGAATGCTGCATCCACTTGCTTTTTATAAAATGAAAACAACTTTCTTCCAAGAAATTATAGAGTTGACTTACCACATTTCCTTTCTATACATAAACACACACATTTCCATATAGTAGAAACAAAGAATACCTTCTTCTTTTCTATATCTTACAACTTCTTGTTTTCGCATAACATCGCGAGTTTGATTCTTCAAAATGAAGAACAAAAGCGTGATCGTAATGCTATGCTTAACGATCATCGCGATGCCATGGGTTCGAAGCGTATCCGAAGGGCCAAAAGGAGTGGAAGAATGGTTCAAAGAACTCCCACAAAAGAGACAAAAGGTTACAAAGTTACATTTTTATTTTCATGACACCACAACAGGACCAAGTCAAACCGCGTTCCAAATAGCCGAATCCAACATCAGCTCGACAACGGTTACACAATTCGGTCGAACCTTTATGTTCGACAACCCGTTGACGGTTGAACCGGATGCAGGATCCATGAGGATTGGTAAAGGTCAAGGGTTCTTTGGGGCAGCTTCTTTTGAAGAGCCTAGGTTCCTTATGAACCTTAATTTTGTGTTCACACAAGGGAGGTATAACGGTAGCACCCTACAGTTTTTAGGTACGAACCCTATACTGAACCGGGTTCGTGAGATGTCTATTGTTGGTGGGACCGGGGTTTTTCGACTAGCTCGTGGTGTTGCAACTGCTCAAACGTATTTTCTTAACGATACGTCGTCGATCGTTGAGTATCATCTTGTGGTTGTTCATTATTAAGCTCGATTGTTTGTCACCTTGTTGATGTTTTTACGTTTTTATTTGATTGTATATTTAAGTTTTAAGGTTCAAGACAAAATAAAGTATTTGTATACTATGTACTCTTCTTTTGAATGATGTTTAATCTGGCAACATTGTTTAACATAAACATGAGCAGATGAAGGCACAAAAACATTTATATATGTGACTAATTAATTTAAAACAAAATATAAAACTAACTACTTTATTTTTTATGGGAATCTATAATGTCAATGAAACATGAAGACTGGATAAATGATATTTTAAAAGAAAAAAATAAACATTAAAAGCAGGTTCCAACCATGTAGTGGATGAATTAAATATGATTTAAGTTACAAACTTAAGAAACAATCGATGCTTATATATCTTGTAAATCGCCTTCTTATCCAACTCTCCAAAATGAATCTCCCTACCATTGTCTATTTTATAAGCATCCTAACTACCGCAATCTACGTTGTTTTGGTTGTGTTTGTTGTCTATGGTTAGAATTATTTTCTTAAATGGGTTTTTTTCCAAAAACATGATGTTTTGTGGGTTGGTTTGGAAAAGTTTTTGTTTCGCGGGTATTCCGTAAAAGTAATTTACGAAATTAAATTGCAAAAAATTGAATATGTAATCCAAATTTACGGAATCCAAATGTCCATTTGTTGACTTTCTTAAACAATAATTAATAATTAATTAAACTTAATTCTTCAATTATCACTTTCAGAATCCAAAACTTTTTTTTCTTTTTCTTTTTTTAAATTTTGGCCATCCTTTTACGAATTTGAATAATTTTTTGTTTTATTTCAAACACCTATAATTAGAAACTAATTCATTTCTTCTAACTAATTCATTTTATAAACTGACAAATTACATTAAAGTTACAAATTATAAATAATATTTGTTCTTAAACTTATAATCTACTTCTCCCTTTCCTTCAACAACCGCACCACCTTCACCTCCTCATACTAGACCCAATCCTAAACCAAATATATGATTTCACAATAATAACTTTGTTGTCAATACCTCTTCTGGTGTTTTAGTTCTAGACCTTGGCACGAACTTCAACTCATCAAACATCAATTAAATTTTAAATGAAGTATTTGTATCGAGCTGGAAAAAATAAAATATTCACATAACTTTTTTTTGGAGACATAACATGAAAACCGAGTTTGATGCCCTTAAATGTAATTAAACTTGGGCACTTGCTCCACCTTCACGTGCTTCTAATATAGGTGGCTCAAAATAATTGTTTCTTATCAAATATAATCCAGATGGTACAATCGAACGTCTAAAAGGTCAACTCTGCCTAAGGTTTCATTCAACGTCATGGACTTGATTATGCCAATAATTTTAGTCCCATTATTAAACTTGCCACCTTGCATCTTATTCTTTCTCTCACGCTTTCTCATAATTGCTTCCTTTGTCACTTGATATTATTAATGCTTTTTTGCAAGGTATTCTCTTGAGGGTGTCCACATGGCTCAACCAACCATTTATCATTCCTATCCAATCCTTGTTTGAAAACTCAACAAGGCAATCTATGTTCTTTGACAAGCTAGTTTGGTATAGTGAACTCAAAACCTATCTCATTTATCAAGGTTTCAAATCAACTGTTTATTCCTCTATTTTTTATCTACACAAGATCTTCATCTTCAGTCTCCCTTCTCGTTTATGTTGATGATAATATTATCACTGGTCTTTCAATCTCTATCTTTGATTTTGTATCGCCTTACCAGCTCTTGTGTTTTCTCTTAAAGATCTTGGCACTTCAATCTTATTTTCTTAATATCAAGTTTCTTTCACATCCTTATGACATTTTCCTTTCAACAATAATAATACACTTATATCCTTCTTTAGTTTAGCCAATATGAGTGATTGTAAACCACTTTTCATTTATATCACATGTTTAACACCATTAACACTTCTAGGTAGCATTCCCCTTCCCTAATCAACCGATTACCATGTAGCTATTGGAGACTTGTAATACTTATCTCTTACCTGATATCGATTTCACAATGAACTAACTTTCACAGTATATGATGCTCTGACCGCATTACATTGGTCAACCCTTAAATGATTATGTAGGAATGTTGAAGGGTACTTGCTTACAACACAACAACACAAAGAGGAGAGTGTGCAACAATACTTAACAGTTGAAATGGGGAACTAGACAACCAGTTTAATGAGAACAAAGAAAAACATGTGTATAAGAGACAGAACAAGAACAACACAAGTATTTGGTTTTTAAGGTTGATGTATATTGCTCTCTAGTTCCTTACAAGTGTTTACAAAGCAATGGTTTAAGATACAGAGGACCAGAGATACTTATACTACAACCTACAGCCGGCCATACTTTGAAGGCCAGCTGGATACATGATCTAGACAACAAAATCAATGTAGAGTCAAAAGGCAGATTGTCTTTTGACTAGTGACTATGACATCCCATAGCTCACATCCTAATGTATTACAAAAAGAATAAAGTACATAAAGTAGAAAGTTACAGACTCAAGAACTCAATGTACAGTTACCAAAATCATGGACCTTTCACCAACTTATGTAAAGTAGGTGTCATATCAGAGTTGCCGCGGAAAGGGATTCAAGTTTATAGAAAAGGTACATCAGATAAAGCATGTGTTCAAAAGTCTTTGGAAGAAATCTGTCTTCAAGTGTTGGCTTCGGAAGACATTGTCTTTGAATCTTTAAAAGACTTCATCTTTGACTTCAGAAGATATTGGTCTTGGCTTCAGAAGATTTCACACTTTGAGTATTTTCTAAGGCAGAGTGTGAAATTTCCAAAGCATTCCACTTCAGTACACTTGTGCATGCATGCAGGAGAGACTTTGGATGTTTGGGTTGCATCAACCTTATACTTAAACCTTACAAACTCCCCCTAGGCTGATGCTATCAAAACACTTAAAGACTTCAGATGTCAACAGTCCTCATCATAATGATGACCATCCCTTTCTTCATAAGATGATCAGGATCACTCAGACTCTCATAGTGTCTTCTCATGTCAAAGAGATCATGCAGAGGTAGATTGAACATGTCTTGCCATGTGTAGACATTTTCAACACCTTGATCTCTGAAGACATGCCATCTTTCTGGATTTGTAGTGTATGTCCAGGACAAGATGGGTCTTCCTAATGCTAGAGGAGCTACTTGAATTGGAGTTGGTGGAGTATCCTCTTGTTGCACATTCTCAGGATATTCTGACTCCTCCTGAGGTTTGGAGATAGATTCTTTTTTTCTTCTTCTTCTTAGGCTTTGGTTTGGAAGCCATCCTTTTTCTCCTCTTTGAACCTTTTAATTAAGAAAACTGGTCTGCAACACCTGATTGATCTTTTTTGTCTTTCTTAGTTGGATCTTCCTTTCTCACAGGTTCAGATTGAGAGAGGACGAAACCCTGCTATGGATCATAATGGAAGCTTGCTGAGTCTTAGCAGGAGATTCAGGTTGTGGTGTCTTAAATGGTTCAACCTTAATCTCCATTTCCTGAGGGACCTGACTTGGTGAGGAGTGTAAATCAACAACGTCACCTCTTTGAATCTTCTACTTGATCACACTAATGTGCTCATCCATAGTTAGACAAAGACATATGGCCAAGTCTCCTTTCAGAGAATCCATACAGCTTCAAAGCTTATCATTCTCTGCCTATCAGTAGACTTCTTCATGCTTTTCTAGATGATGGCTCTTGACTTTGCAACCTCTTCCCTTAACTTTCTTTTAGTAGTCTTTATTTTTTGACTAATTCAAGTTCAAGCTGTTTGAGATACTCAAACTCAATATAATCAAAGGGTAAGGGAAGAAGTGCAGCTGCCTGATAGAGACCTGTGGTACTTAGATAGTTGATCATGTTGATCCTATCAGTTTCTTTGTCTACCTGAGGTTCTTGTGGAGCCACATCCTCATGTACAAGACTTTCTTGAAATGGGGAGAGAGTAGGCACATGCTTATAGAGTCTTTTCTGTCTTCTTTCTTCTTTGATTTGAAGAAGTAATTTTGCATCCTCTGCCTCCTTTCTTTCCTTTGACAATTCCATGTCAGCCAGTTCATTTAATTCATCTAAGGCGAGGGAGATGATATTATTAATGTCATAGTTCCTAGTCTGCAAGTAGTTGATCTTGACTGCCCTCAACTTATCATCCTGAGTGTTTGGCCTGGGGGCAGCCCAGATAGCAGCTTCCATGAGTCTTGCAGACTTAGTTGAGGAACTTTCTCCCCTTAGCTTCCTTTTCCTCTCTCTCTCCTCCTCCTCAGAAGTCATTTTTCTTTTCCCTTTGTTACTTACAGACCTTTGTGACTCATGGTGGAGAGAGCTTTGGCCTTCATTGCTTGGTTTAGCTTCCAAGCTTTGGCCAGAGAGAGGTTGAGATACACCTTCACCAACAGGTGTCTCATCAAGGAAATGAATCTCTGTAGCAGTTGGTGGTGATACAGGGCTCTCAGGTTCTATCACTTGGCCTTTAGTCAAGGTTTCCCCTATGAAGCTAATCTTAGGGTCTGCCTCAACATCCAGTTGACAAATGATATTGCCTGATTGCATTATTCTCCTTCTAAAGGTGAATTCTGTAGTGATCCTGTCTTGAATTCTTTGAGCTAGCTTGTTAGCTTGTCTAGATTGGCTTTGGTTGACAAGTGGCATGATGACAAGGTGAAGACTTTTATAGAAGTTCAAGGTCTGAAAATTGAAAACTTCTTGCTACCCTTGAACTCTTTGAAGAGTAAGGGCTCTTCTGTTTGCATCATACATCCATCCTATGATGTGATTGAAGGATCCTTGAGGTGGAGATGATACTGCCCTTGGTATACCTTCCTAAAAAGACTCTGAATGTAGGAGTCTATTGAGTCCATATCAATATGGACTTGAGGAAGTTGCTGAGTATGGAAAACTACAATTGAGGATGGTAAGTCCTCAATATCCATGCTTTGTGAAGAACTCCCAAGTTTTGTGTCTGTGATGACTTTCTCCCTATTTTTAGTAGCAATACCCACTTGCATAGATGAGCTAGAGGTTAGGTCAAACATATTCACAAGTTCTTGTGTTCCTGGTTGAGCTCTTCTTAACGGTCTCCCAGCTAGTTTTTCCTTAAGATAAGATATCTCAAGTTGCTGATCATTGACCCTGTTTTGCATGGTAGTCACTTGAGATTCAAGATGACTAACCTTGGAGACTAGATAGGTGCATGTTTGTGATAGTTGTTGCACCTTTAGCCTCAGATTCCCCTCCTCTTCATCAGAAGAATCATTAGGGGATGAGAAAACTAGACCAAGGTCTTCTCTCTCGCCACCAGCATGGAGTCCTTGGCTGCTGGATTTTCTCTACTCAGTGACAGCTTCAGTTGAAGTGTCAATGGGCTGAGTTGTCATGGTTGAGGCCTGAATAATGTAATCACTTACTGAAGTAAGAGCCTTTTCCATATGGATATCCTGAACAGGTTCAGAAGTATCCATCTCACTAATGGGTGACTGATGTGGGCTAGACATAGGTGACTCAGGAGCACTCATTTCTCTTTGAGAAGTGGAATAGAAGAGAGAGTCATGGTACTCACTGAAACCTATGTCTTCATCAGTATAGAAGTCAAGGTTAGGAATGGGTTGGTTTAAATATAAAGGCTGGGGATGGTAGCTATCCCCTGAAGGTTATTTACTTGAGTGTTGAGACTCAGAGTGAAGGCTTAAGGCATTTGGGCTTGTGAGCTTATCAGGCTGAGCATAAGGAACCTCAAAACTGATCTTTGAAGTAATGGGAGTGGTTTGCTTCTTAGGAGAAGTGGGAGCTCTAGTATCTACTTACTCTTGTATGGGTAAGTATATGGGGGTTTGCACAAACTCAATAGCCTGAGCAGGGGTTCATTTGAGTTTTTTTTATAGGTGAGGGTTATTTGTGGTTGTTTAGGAGGTTGAGATGTAGAAGGTGTGGGTTTAACACTAGCCTGTGTTGCTAGGTTGTTACCTTGAGCAATGAGCTCTAAAATTTTTGGGATAAGGGTTGTTTCTACCCCTGAGAAGCCAACAGTTGGCTTCTGTCAAAATTTAAGAATATTACATGTTTCCCTTAACTGTGAGCCCAGTTCACAATTAAGAATGTATTAAACATATCTAGGAAACATGTAATACTCTAAGGAGACCAAGTTAGCAAGCAAATTTCTATAAACAAATTGAGAGTACCTAAACTTGACCCTCTGAACCATCCCATGCACTATGAAGGAGATATCTACAGGAATATGGTCCTAACCCCCATACTTGTTGGATAAGCTGTGGATGACCACATGTAGTAAGTACTTCCACTGGGATGAGACCTTCCCTTTCCTGAAGGTCTTTATAGAGAAGTCCCCTTCATAGCCCATTTGCTGAAAGGACTGGTTAACAGCTTCTTTTGGAAAGGACAACTCACCTTCCTTATCATCTAGTTGTAGATGAGCATTTATGATGGCTGGAGTGATGAAGATTGTCCTCCCCTGTATCGTAGCAGACAGTCCCTTCTCCCCAACTAGAACAACCTCTTGACAGGTTTTCCAGAAATCAAGTAAATGATCCTCATAAAGAACAGAGGCAAGAATTGGCAAACCTCTGAGAAGTGGGGATCTTTCTCAGAGTTTAACAGAGCAACCTGATTATGTTGCCTATGTAACTGCATGGAGAAATCTAGGTCATTTCTTCTGTTAAGGTTAGCCATTTTGAGAAAGCTTAAAGGTGAAGGAAAGATGAACGAAGGCGGTCTTAGAGAGAAATTTGAGAATTTAGAATTTAGGTTTGGAGAAAAGATGAAGATGATAGAAAGAGGGGGAACCGTTGGGTTTATAAGTGAAAAGGATTTAAGACAAAGTTAATGAAAGAGGAAAAACTTTGAAATCTGGATGTCGGTCTCACCTCTGAAAAAGTATTTTGCTTTTAGTCAAAAAGTAGTTTTCTTGGAAGTCAAAAAGCTTTTGATGGTAAATTGTCTTCAGAAGTTTTAATGAAAAAGCTTCCGAAGCCAAAATGACTTCAGAAGAATTTCCTGAGAGTTTTGAAGAATTTGCTTCGGAAGAGATTTAAGACTTGGTTGTTTTGTTCAATAGAACAAAGCTTTCGAGAGTTAATTTGCTTCGGAAGGAAATTGTCCTTGAACACATATAAGTGCCTAAGAGAGACTCTATACTTCGGAAGATATTTCAGAAATTTCTTCCGAAGGAAAATTACTTAGGCAGTTATTTGTATTGAAGGCATAAGTTTCTTCCGAAGATAAAAGCATATCTTCCAAAGGATCAAGATTTTTTCAAAATTCTAAGGAAAGTCTTCGAAAGGTTTTCGTCCAAAGAAAACAAGAGCTTATGAAGGTGATAAACTAGACAACTTAGGATACACAGGTTTTAAGAAATAATATGAATTAGTTTTAAGAAAAAACTACTCAAAGTTAATCATCCCAATAGTTGATATAAGATACTTAAATATCTGTTCATCAAAGGCTTTTGTAAATAGATTAGTATATTGTTCATTTGTGTTAACTTTAACTAGTTTAATTAATCCTTTTTCAAAGTTATCTCTAATTTGATGATACCTAATATTGATGTGTTTTGACCTTGAGTGTTGCACAGGATTCTCTATGATAGAGATAGCATTGTTGTTGTCTATGTGAATAGGAGTCTCTTTGAAAATTAATCCAAAGTCGAGCATATAATTCTGAATCCAAAGCACTTGAGCACAGCAGTTTGCAGCAGCAATGTATTCAACTTCAACAATTGATGCAGAGACACAGGATTGTTTTTTGCATTACCATGAGACAACCCTTCCACCAATAAACTGACATCCCCTAGATGTCGACTTTTTAGTCATATTGCAACCACCATAATCATTATCAGTATATGCATACAGATTGAAGTTAGAATTCTTGGGATACCAAAGACCAAGTGTTAAGGCACCTTTGAGTTATCTTAGAATTCTCTTAACAGTGATGAGGTGTGACATCTTGGGGTTGGTTTGATATCTTGAACAAATACATGTGGCAAACATGATATCAGACCTGCTAGCTGTAAGATACATAAGAGACCCAATCATAGCCCTGTAAAGATGTTCATCCACATACTCCCCCTCAAGATCAGGCCCAAGGGAGTGGTTTCTTGCTATGGGTGTTTTAGAAATCTTATAATCAGTCATGTTGAATCTTTTGAGTATGTCCTGAACATACTTTGACTGACTTATGAAGATTCCATCTTCAACTTGCTTCACTTGAATTCCTAGAAAGAAATTGAGTTCCCCCATGGCACTCATTTCAAATTTGTCCTTCATCAGCTTCTCAAAGTCTTTGCAGAGCCTTGGACTAGTTGAACCAAATATGATGTCATCTACATACACTTGCACTAGCATTAGGTCATTTCACTGTCCTTTGATGAAGAGAGTTCCATCTATAGTACCCCTTCTGTATCCATGCTTGCAGAGATACTGAGATAGATTCTCATACCACTTCTTTGGTGCTTGGTGTAGCCCATAAAGAGTCTTATCAAGCTTGCAGACATAATCAAGATGATCAGGATCTACAAAACCAAGTGGTTCTTTGACATACACCTCTTCATCAATCACCCCATACAGAAAAGCACACTTGACATCAAGTTGATAAACCTTAAAGTTCTTGGATGCAGCAAATGCCAAGAATATCCTAACAGCTTCCAGTCTTGCTACATGAGCAAAGACATCAGTGTAGTCAATTCCTTCTTCTTTTATGACAATGTCTCTATCATTTTTCTTATTCCTAAACACCCATTTGGTTCCTATAGTAGTCTTTCTTGATCACTAGTCAATTCCTATAGTAATCTTCCTTGATCACTAGTATACCTAAAAAACTAGTCAATTCTTTCATCTTTCTTATTATCAACATCAAGAAATTCTTAATCACTGTCACCACCACCATGCTCATCAACATTTGAAACTTCTTCCTCTAAGTTGTGTACCTCTAAGATGGAATTTGACAGTACTTTAGAGGTATCAACAGGATTGTCAATGATGTGCTAGTAGAAGCTTCATTTGAAGGATTAGTTACCATTGGAGCTGAAGATTTGTAGCTTGAGGATCTTCTTAGCTCAAATCTTGGATCAGGATCACCTGGAGGTAAGATATCTATAGGTCATGAAACAATCTCACAAGATTTGTTAAAAAAGTTGGTAACTAAATCAAGATCAAATAATCAATCAGGACCAGAACCAGCTACACTAGGTGTGTGTTCATTGAAAGTCATATTGGCTAACTCCTCAATAATTTTAGTTCTGAGATTGTATACTATATAAGCCTTAGCTTTAGAAGAGTATCCAATGAATGTCCATCATTTGATTTCTCAGCAAATTTGGCAATTTGATCTTCGGTATTCAAGATGGTGCAAGGACATCCAAATGACCTGAGAAAACCATTGAAAGGTTTCCTCTTATGCCAAAGTTCATATGTAGTCTTGCCATGAGTCTTAACCACTAAAACTTTATTTTGCACATAGCAAGCAGTGTTGACTGCCTTTGCCTAGAAGGTGATGGGCAGCTTAGAGTCAGACAGCATGGTTCTTGCAGTTTCAATTAGTGTCTTATTTCTCCTCCCAGCAACACCATTTTACTAAGGAGTCCTGGGAGCATTGTGTCTTGTACTACCCTTTTCATCATAAAATGTATCAAGGATTTGGTTCTTAAATTCAGTTCCTTGATCACATCTTATGGTTTTGACTTTGTGAGCATATTGATTCTCAATCTTTTAGATGAAATTCTTTAGAATCTCAGGAGTCTCATCCTTAGTTTTAAGAAAAAACACCCAAGTGAATCTTGTAAAGTCATCTATGATCACCAAACAATAAGAGGTCCTTCCTAGACTCATTACACTAGTGGGGCCAAAGATATCCATATGTAACAAGTGTAGGGGTGTAATGATGAAGTTTTTTTCTTTAGACTTATGAGATACCTTATGTTGCTTTCCTTTCATGCATGCAACATAATGATCATCACTTGTAAACTCTTTCTTTGGCATTCCAGTTACCAAATTATTCTTAATCAGTTTATTCATGTTTTTAAAGTTTACATGGCACATTCTTTTATGCCAGAGGAAAGACTCATCACTATTAACTTTAGATAGAAAGCATGAAACTTATCCTAAGGGAGATGTTTCTTGCAAATCAATCTTGTACATGTTCCCTCTCCTGGGGGATTTGAGCAGGATGTGCTCATGACTAATGATCATCCTGGGCTTGAGAACAATGCAATCATGCTCATTGAAGAGCATGTTATGACTCTGATCACAAAATTGGGATACACTCAGAAGATTGTACCCAAGCTCCTTGACAAAGTTAACCTTCTCAATGTTGAGCTTACCATTTATGACCTTGTTCCTTCCAGAAACGTAACCTCCTTCATCTCCTCCAAAGGCAACTTGCCCTCCATCAATTCTTTCAAAGTTTTGGCGTAAAGACCTATTGGTTGTCATGTGCTTGGAACAGCCACTATCAATGATTTAGATATTCTTGTTTGTCTTGAGTTGTTCCTGCACAAAGAAAATGATTAGCTACATTTGGAAACCCAAGCCTAATTGGTCTTTGGCTTATCAAAGGAAGTAGAAGGTAATAAAACAGTGATAGATCCTATAGTTGTGCTTTGAGGTTCTTTTGCTATTGTTGATAGAGAACCTTCAATCACTTGGTCTTTCTTTGACTTCCACACCACCTTTGAATGTTTGGACTTGACCTTCAACACTTCGGAAGCTTTTGTGGCTTTGAAAGTTTTGATGACTGGACCTTCGAAAGATTCTGCTAACATTGCAGCGAAATTTAGTGCTTCGGAAGTATTCCTTTTTTCCGAGACCAAAATTTCTTCCGAAGGCAATTTTCCACTTGCCTTCTTCTTCACTTTGGAGCTTTCGAAGGAAACATATTTTCCTTCCAAAGCTGAATTCTTCTTGGAACTCTTGAAAGTCTCTTTCTTGATTACATGAAGAGTACCTCTTGGATTGTATGGACAATCCTTAGTAAGGTGAGAAGTACTCTCACACATAACACATTCCATCTTTTTCTTCCTAAGAGCCTTCTTCTGAGAACAAGGCTAACTTTGCAGATGCTGAGACAGTCCTTTTGGGCTGAGAACTGTTCTTAGAGTTGGATGACTTAGGTTGTGTAGCAATGGTACACAACAAATCAGCCTTCTTCTTGATGCTAAGATGATTTGAACATGAACTAGAACTCTTTGTAGAAGAGTTAAGGTTGATGTCTTCAGTCTTAACCATTTCAAACCCTGCAGAGATAAAGACTTGTTTCTGTTTAGAGTCAAAAGTGGCCTTGATCTCTTGAGCCCTTTTAGCTTTTCTTTTGCTCTTTTTGATCAAGTTCTTCCTCATAAACTTGGTCATCACAGTCTTTTTGCTCTCCTCAGAAGGATAGTGACCCTTATTAGAATCCTCCTCTTTACTCTTCTGAAAGAAATTCTTCACTATCACTTCTTCATCCTCTTCACTTAAAGGATCTATGATAGGAAGCTCATCTTCACAAGTTCCACACCTAAGTGATCTTACAAACAAGATTGTGTGTAGAGGAGCTATCTCATAAGAACCAAGTCCCTGCTTGTTTTTATAACAAACTTTTGCATGCAAGGATAAGGATATGATGTTCTTCAAGGTCTCTTCTTCAAGAACATATTTTTCTGCCCTGTCTTTGCTGATTACGAGCTCAACCTGGCATTCAGTTAACTTATTTATGAGATCCTTGATCTGAGTCCAATAATTTGTATGCTCATGTTTTAGAACTAAAATGGTTTTATCTAAGTCCTCTATCTTTAACTTATAATCATTTTTAGCTTTTTTGAAATCAGATTTTAAAATGTTCATGGACTCATGATCAGATCTCATCTCTAAGTTATAGGACCTGTATCTGTTGACTTTAGCAATACATTCAGGAGTATAGAGAAGTTCGAATACCTTGGCTTCATCATGGTCAGCCATCAATGCTTGGTTTGGAGATGCATCTTCTACCTAAAAGCTCCAGTCAAAGACTCTTTCTTTAATAGTAACTACAGCTTGCTGCTTTGGCTTCTCATTCTGGGTGGCTTTATCAGTGTAGTTTGGTCTGTATTGTGCTTGACCACCATTTGTTCTTGGTGCCTTGCACTCTCTAGCAAAGTTTCCCATCAGGTTACAGTTGTAACACTTACCTTTGCTCTTATCCAGCCCAAACTTTCCACTTGTTGTATGCTAGAAAACTTCCTTCTTGTCCACTTGTAGAACTTCTTGGCTCTGTGAGTAAGAAGAGCCATTTGCTGGACTATCTCCATATACTCCAGATCATTTGGATGGATACAGTCCAGGTCTTCAATGGTGAAGAGAAAGTTGCCACAACTTTCATAAGAAGACACAAAGGCTTGAGAAGAACTTGTCTCTTTGTATGGGCTTCCTTGAGTATAGTTCTCCCTTAGTGTCTCTTGGAAGGTGATGAAAGGACCCTTTTGTGAGTTGTCAGGGTAGCATATGAGATGATGTTGGGGTTCTATGCTATCCCTTTTAGTTACATGAAGGGTTGAACCCATTTAATTGCTGGAGTTACCAGATGAACCTTGCATGTTTATCTCCATCTGGTATCCACTGAGAATGCCTTACAACTTTGTCAAAGTGAGAGTCTTAAGATTCTCAGTTCTCTTGATAACAACACAATAATGTGTCCATTGCCTAGGAAGAGAGGACATGAACTTTCTTACAATATCCCTATTCTAAAGAGTTACTCCAACATCCACTAGAGTATCCATAATCTCTACATACCTGAAGTATTGTTGTGTCATGGTCTCACTTGTTTTGAAGGTGAAATTTTCAAACTGCTGCTTCAGGAGATCCTTCTTGTTCTCCTTGGCTTCTGTGGAAACCTCATACATTAGTTTCAACGCATCCCACAACTGCTTAACTATTTTGCATTTCTTGAAACCTCTGTATACAGAGGTTGGAAGAGCAGTCTAAAGGGCTATCATGACCTTTTGATCAATTTCTACTATCTTTATATCTTTAAAAGAGTAATCAGCCACAGCCTTTGGGATCATACCACCTCCAGTAGCAGCTGAAGAGGTGCTTGGTATGTAAGGTCTAGTGATAATAGATTCCCACATTCTTGAGTCTAGAGACTTGATAAAGCCTTCCATGCTTTGGCACCAAGTGTCAAATTCATCAAGAGTGATCAATAGGGACTTTGTCATGGTTCCAGTTTCCATATCAGCTTTAGAGATAGCTGCCATTTGAGATTTTAAGTATTTTGTGTGTGTGTGTGAGGGATCTTAAGATGGTGAGATCTTATATCAAGAGCCTGAATGCTCTAATACTAATTGCAGGAACGTTGAAAGGTACTTGCTTATAACACAACAACACAAAGAGGAGAGTATGATCAATACTTAATAGTTCAAATGGGGAACTAGACAACCAGTTTAATGAGAACTAAGAAACACAAGTGTATAAGAGACAGAACAAGAACAACACAAGTAGTTGGTTTTCAAGGTTGATGTATATTACTCTCTAGTTCCTTAAAAGTGTTTACAAAGCAATGGTTTAAAATATAAAGGACCAGACATACTTATACTACAACCTACAGTCGGCCATACTTTGAAGGTCAGCTGGATACATGATCTAGAATATAGAATCAAAAGGCAGATTGCCTCTTGACTAGTGACTATGACATACCATAGCTCACATCCTAATGTATTACAATAAGGATAAAGTACATAAAGTAGAAAGTTACAGACTTAAGACCTCAATGTATAGTTACTAAAAGGATGGACATTTCACCAACTTATGTAAAGTTGGTGTCTTATCAGAGTTGCAGCAGGAAGGGGTCCAGCTTTACGGAAAAACTACATCAGATAAAGCATTTGTTCAAAAGTCTTCAGAAGAAATTTGTGTTCAAGTGTTGGCTTCGGAAGACTTTGTCTTTGAAGCTTTGGAAGACTTCATCTTTGGCTTCGGAAGATATTGGTCTTGGCTTCGGAAGATTTCATCTTTGGAAGACTCCATCATGGTCAGTCGTGGAGGTCGGTGATCGGCGACGATAGTGGTGTAGTGACTGTGGTCAAGTGGTGATGCCCAATGTGTGTATATTTTTGTAAATTACAAAACTAGTCCTTATACGTGAAAAGACTAAAATGACCTTACATTTAATAAAAAATATTAACGGTGTTAGTTGGTTGGAGTTAATTGAGATGAATTGTAAACCATAGGTTTCAAAATCAAGATTTTAAAACCTTTGGATGAAAAACGTTATTGGAACCAAACCAAAGGGAACAAAAATGAAGTTCACTCTAAAAGTAATTAGAATAACTAAATGTGTGATATTGAATTGGAAAAACTATTTATATATTTTAACAGACTTCCTAAACGAAAGTCCATCACATAGGACACAAATAATATTCAAACTCAAGTCATGATGAACAGTCAAAAGTCCATTTTAAATAGTGTTATTTAATAAAGCATATTTATTGAATATTATCATGTAAACCATGGTTGATAACAATAAGACATCGTAATGGATCGATTTTGAAATCATTCATGACAGACTTGAATGAGTTAGTTGCTGATGTGAAGGAGAGAAGAATGTGAATCATCTATCAGATGAGCACACTAATTTAGATTATGTGAGGTGCGATAGAGGAGATATGATAGGCTTGAATGTGTTCATAGGTGCATGACCGGTGAAGGGTGGTCACTTACAACACAACAACACAAAGAGGAGAGCAACTTAACTCAATCAAACAATGAACTAGATTAACCACAAGTAAAGACACTAAGAACACAAGTAAGTAAGAGACAGAACAAGAGAACAAGATACACAAGGAGATGGTTTTCAAGATTGCAGTATATTGCTTTCTCAAGTTCTATTACAAGTGTTGCAAAGCATAAAGAAAGTTACAAGAACATGAGATACCTATACTACATCCTACAACCGGCCATACTTTGAAGGCCAGCTGGATACAATTGACTAGACACAAAACAAAATCAATTATAGAGTCAGAAGGCAGATTGCCTTTTGACTAGTGACTATGACATGCCATAGCTCACATCCTTTTCTATTACAAAAAGGATAAAGTACATGAAGTAGAAAGTTGCAGACTCAAGACCTCAATGTACAGTTACCAAAAGCATGGATCTTTTCACCAACTCATGTAAGTTGGTGACTGTATAGAGTTGCAACAGAAAGGGGTCTAGCTTTATGGAAAAGTACATCAGATAAAGCATGTTGTTAATATTCTTCGGAAGAAATCTATCTTCAAGTGCTGGCTTCAGAAGACTTTGTCTCTTGATGTTTTGGAAGACTTCATCTTTGGCTTCGAAAGATATTGGTCTTGGCTTCAGAAGATTTCACACTTAGAATATTTCTGGTGCATGTGCGAAACTTCCGAAACATTCTTCTTCAGTGTACTTGGCAGCATGCAGGAGAGACTTTGGGTGTTTGGGTTGCATTAGCCTCTTCATATAATCTCTACAACTCCCCCTAGGCTGATGCTACCAAAACACTAGTATACTTCAGATATTGATAGTCCTCATCAGAGCAATGACCATCCCTTTCTTCATGAGATGATCAGGATTCCTCAGACTATCAAAGTGTCTCCTCATATCAAAGAGATCGTGTAGAGGCAGATTGAACATGTCTTGCCAAGTGTAGATGTCTTCAATGCCTTGATCTCTAATGACATGCCACCTTTCCGGATTTGTGGTGTATGTCCAGGACAAGATGGGTCTTCCTGATGTTAGAGGAGCTGTTGAATGGGAGTTGATGTAGCATCCTCTGGCTGCACATCCTCAGGATGTTCTGACTCATCTTGAGGTTCAGAAAAGGATGCAGCTTTCTTCTTCTTTGGCTTTGGCTTTGAAGCCATCCTTTTCTTTCTCTTTGTCACTTTTAACCGAGAAGACTGGCCTGCAGCACCTGATTGATCTTCATTGTCTTTCTCAGTTGGGTCTTCCTCTCTCACAGGTTCAGAAAGAGAGGGAGATTGACCCTGCTATGGATTAGAAGATGAAGCTTGCTGAGATTTAGCAGGAGGTTCAGGTTGTGTTGTCTCAGGTTGTTCAACCTTCACCTCCACTTCAAGTGGGGCTTGACTTGGAGGGGAGTGTAAGTCAATCAGCTCTTCACTCTTTATCTTCTGCTTGATCACCCTGATA
>BJCM01089397.1:0-12428 GCA_018326385.1 Flaveria bidentis | reverse complement strand
CAACTGGGTTCATACCAAATAAAGGAGTGAATTTGGGAGAATTAAAGGTATCTTCTATCCTAGTATCAACAGATGTGTATTAATTGATGATGAGATACATGCATGTAATGACATTTGAGTCTTGACGAACGTCGTTTGCTCCAACCACAAATGTATGACCACGTGATGCATGACCTTAATTTACATGATCTTTATTTCCATAATTTCATTGTTTTTAATTACCTGCCTTAGCTATTCCCTGGTTCTAATTGTTTCCAACTTGTCTTGGTGTCCGACTCAACTAGAGCAGACATTATGGTAATGGCTAGGGATCTTACATTCATAGCATCCACATTCAACGCATATTGGCTTAACTACATCAACTGATATAGCTAGGTCCACAACATTTGCCTTCTTGTCTAACTTACCACTAGCTTGCTTGTTCGACTCTCCAACTTATTTCTACTACTCACTAGATTTTCCCAGTGTCCATCTCAATCCTTTTTGATTAAGATGCCACAAGGTGTGACACCAACTTTGCCAACTTTTGAATTCTGCCCATATAAGGAACATTACTTAACCCCATTATTACACGATTCCATAATTCTAACTCTAACTTCTGTATCTTATTCATCGGGCAGTAGTTCTAAGTCCCCAACACTTTGAGCTTATCTCAAATCATGGCTATCATAGCCTCACTACCTTAGGCTTGAGGCTGGGCATTCTACCATGTCAGTGATTTACCCATTAGTGAGTAAGCAACATACTTTATCTTCTGTTTTTCAACATAGTTGTTGATACCCATTATAGTTTCTATGTTACTCAATCCGACGGGTCAGACCTACTCTTCCCCTTTTACTATCATACTTTTTTTTACTATCACATAAAAAATCCCTTGTATGTACAACCAACCTTGTTACCTTATCATTTCTACCACTTCTTACTTCAATTAATCAAGATCATCACATAGCCAAGTTTAAGCACATTCTTAGTATACCGATGATGCTTATATATAGGGTTCCCCACACCGTTCCCACCATATCCATGATATACCGAGAACAATGCTTAAACCGGTCATGCGACATCCGATTACTCCATCAAGGCATAATGCTAGAATGTTCAAACTGCTAATGCTTCATAACACATGTGAAGGGAGTATCATTACTTTGATGTAACTCTTGAAAGACCATATATGTTCCAAACAAACAGTTAGTTGCATAATTTCTTAAATGATAAAAGAAGCAACGTCTCATTGTGAATACGAGTAGTGTCACAATATGAATCCCTGTGTAGACTCCGGTTAGAATAGAGCTCACATAAGGGTAAAGGTTATAGATGTTTGCTCATTAATAACAAACTCTTATAAGAACTGGAACTCAAGTGTCCCGAGGAATAGAATGGAAGATTTTTACTAACTATGACTGTTATCTCAAGGCAAGATTTGCCAGGCTTCACATGTACTGCAAATTGCAATTACGTGTGCACCCGTAATGGTAATTTACTTTGCATGGTCACCTAGCTCATCATATTCGAGTTAACATATCTTATCAAGTACAGAGTATTATCCATCACTTGATCAAACAATAATCGAAGGAATCCATATAGAATAATCTAAAATCCGATGATGTAGCCATATTGTCAGAGTACGTCGCGTCTGTTGTCTACTGGTGTTGTATTAACAAGCGTGTTTGTCCTCCAAGATTCAACCCAACAAGTTTTGAACAAGAGAACCTATGGTAAATGTGACATCGAAGGACATATGGAATAAGGATTGGATTAACAACCTAAGCCATGAGAAGAATTCTTACAGTAGCACTTATCAATTCAATCTAAACACAAATCAAATACATAGATAGAGGATGTGTTTAGCTAAGGCATTCTCAAGGTATAAATAGATGATACAATGCCTAAAACTTTCCTAAATATGTATATCAAAGATAGCTCGTAAGGCAAGATATGTAAGCACAGCCAACACTACACATAGAACGTTCACATGTATATTCTTGCACACATAATCCTATTATGCATACTACATATGGGTACTTAGGTTATAGTCTAGGTTGAAAATCCACCTAATTCTCTATAACCAATGGCTCTGATACCAATCTGTCACACCCCCGCTTATAGCGGAAACACGAGGATGTAACGGACGGGATCGACATAACACATTGTTAAATTAATAGAGATGCATTAAATGATGAAAGTCAACGTGTCATGACGTCACCGGACACAAATGGAGACTTGTGTCATGGTTAGTCAGTTCCACGACAAACATATTCATACAAAACAAATAAGTATAAGTCCTACAACCCGGGAACAAGTAATCAAATGTGAATACCAAGTAAATGTCAAATGCAATTGTCGAATACATCCAAAGTTTAAATGATGTAAGTCTAAGGTCATCGCTAAGGCAGCATCCCTAGCAATCCTCAATGATTATTACCTGAAAGGATATGCTCAAAATGGTAAACATAATGTTGATGAGTCTGTAGGTTTAAATAATAAACAAAACTTGATGTTGTGCAATAGTTTTGTAGGACATGAGTGAATACAGTTATAAACAAGTAATATCACATGAGCATCACAACTAAACCTATGACGTACACAAAGACTTTGTCGGAACATATTCACCCTAGGGCTCGTTCCTGGCCATTGTCAGTCCCAACTAGTATACTAACAAACAAGGGTGGGGGTGTCAGCCCAATATTACTATCAATATCTGTCCGTCGGCTCCAACACCGAAGTTAAATAGTTGTGAATACAGAACCACAAAGACAACTCATGCATGCACTAGATAAATACTTACAAACAGTAAACACAACAGTCCCAAAAAAATTGAATAAGTTACAGCATAAAAAAGATGAGCATACTTTTCCCCCTGGTTTATAAATGTTTAAAATGAAAACAGGGCCGCGAAACTCACCTTGAATAATGACATATAAAATGAACAAAAGAACTTCAATAGATGAGAGCAACGAATGATCAAACACCTATAATGGTTATAATTAAGTCTTTAAACACATTTAATGAAAAAACTACGTTCAGTCGGTTTCCGGGTTCGGTGCGTAACTCGCACTTAAAATATATATTAGTTTTATATAAATATATATTCTGCTCGTTAGAATAAATAACATGCGTCGAGTTTATTTTGTTATGACACAATAATATTAATAATAATGATAAAGTCATAATGCTAAGAATGTTAATAATACTAATAATAACAATTATAATAATGATATTAAACATAATAATAATAATAATAATAATAATAATAATAATAATAATAATAATAATAATAATAATAATAATAGTATATCAAACAATATAAAAAAATGAAACACACACAAACTCAAATACAGCTACCTGCAATACACAATCTAGAAAACACACACCATGACACACACAATTCACACCCATACTTACACTTACACACACATTCACACACACAGCAACTTAGGCTGTTGTGTTTGACTTACTTGAACAACATACACACACACATATACGCATGAACACACCCATATGTTACCACACAGACACGATATACAAACACATCATGCGCATCACACACACAAATAATACATACATATACACTAACACGCACCACACATACTACGCACACATACATACATTATTTACATGCACATAATATCTATATACATACATACCCACCGAAGACAAACACACGTCATGTATATACATACATACATAGCCGCATATACATACGCACACACGCAGTCACACCTATATATACATACTCACACGAGCAACACAATGTACACGCACAACAGCCACTGTACGAACCCGTACAAACCGAAACGAAACCGCATCAACGAAACAAAGCAACACAGGGCGACGAAATGAAATTACGAAACGAAACGAAACGAAACAAGGTTTAAATAGACCAAGTACCTGCGGATCGACTAAACGACGAGATAGCGGTAGCCGGCGGCAGTTAAAGGCGGCGGATCGGAGGAACAACTACGGAAGAGGGATGTCAATGATTGCACGACCGGGGGGTTAGTTTAGGGTTCGACCGAGAATAAGAAATATATATATATATATATATATATACATATATATATACATATATATATACATATATATATATAATATTAATTTTACACTTAGGACCTTTTACTTTAAATTCCTTTAAGTTTAATTAAATTACAATTTAAACCATAAACTTTAATTTTTAATAATAATTACAATATTAATAATAATTATATTATTAATATTAATGGTAATAATAATAATTAAAGAAATTTTATATTATTAACGTTATTTAGTATTAACGTTGGCACGAAAGGTAGGTACGACAAGATTTGGTTCGAAAGCAAATTAATTACACAAAAATAATAAATGCGTGAAAAGAGAGTTAACAGATTCCGAGTCAATTGACGGACCTGATAGTGACGGATGTCACAATTCTTTACATTCCCCTTTTTATTATCTTCTACTTTACGTTACATAATACTTTCATTTCATTCATTGACATTTAACGTAAAGCCACTGGAAAAAAATTATACATAACATACATTATACATACCATCATACATCAATCATACATCACATAAACCATCACATCATCTATGATCTCAAAAGTCAACTTACATGAACCCCCAGAAACCTCCCAAGTTAAAGCCTACATCTACTCATTCCCCTGAAAATTAGAAAGTAAAATAAGTTCTTTCGGGCGCATGAACCCTATTTGGGCATATGAGTACTATTCCGTCGCATGGCCTTCCAGGCGCATGAGAACACTTAGGCATACGGACACTATGGGGCGATGATCACTTAGGTGTATGGAGAGTCTCCAGACGAATGGGCAATATGGGGCGTATGGACTTTCAGTCGCATAGCCTTCAGTGGCATAACTTCCATGCGTATGACCCTCAGTCGCGTGGTATTCAGGCGCATGGACTTCAGTCACATAGCATTCAGGCGCATGGCCTTGAATCGCACGCCATTCTAGAGCATGGCCTTCAATCGCATGCCTTTCGTCCGTATGGACTCAAGTCGCATGCCATTCGGTCTCATGGCTTCCAGTCGCATGAGCCCTAGCTAACCTAAACTACAGATTTCAACCTCCGGCCCTTTTCCAAACTATTCTAAGCTTAAACCAATCATCCCAAGCCTTAGAAATACAACCATAACCTCATTCAAACATCACAAGCCCAACACGAGCCCCACCCGTTCGCACACCCACACAAACACACACACGACCGGGTTCAACACCCAACACCACCAAAAATAGTTTGCTATGTGTTCCAGCCCCAAAATCAGTCAAAAACGTGTAAAAGAGGGGTCCTAGAACTCACATTAATATCCCCTTCGAGTAGAGCTTCCCACAAACCCGCTTGATTTCGACGTTTGCACCTTGATTCTTCAAAAACCCAAAACTTGCCCTTTTCTCCCTTTTCTCCCTCTCTTGGTCGATTGAAGGTAAGAATGGGAGAGGGGAATGGGCTGCCATCCCCTTTTACCCACTTTTCCAAACTTTTCTCATTTTTGCCACATTTTACCCCTCAACTTTGGGTAAAATGCCTTTTCTCCTTTATTCTTTCTTTTTCTTTCTTTTTTCTTCTTTCTTTGGCTTCAAAGAAAATAACCGGGTGTTACATGTCCACCCCCCTTTTATAGCTTTTGTCCCCGAAACCTGTTATTCCTTAAACAAATATGGGTAATGTTGTCTCATCTCTTCTTCAGTCTCCCACGTAGACTCCGATCCCCATCTGTGCTTCCACTGTACGCGCACAAGTAGAACCACTTTATTCCTCAATCTCTTCTCTTTATGATGAATGATTGCCACTGGTGGCTCCACATAATTGAGCCGTTCATCTACCTCGATATCATCCAGTGCAACAATCATATTTTCGTCTGCTAAACATTTTCATAGATGAGATACATGGAATTTCGGGTGAATTCCACTTAGGTCGTCTGGAAATTCTACTCTATAGGCCACCTCTCCTACTCTAGCAATGATTCGGAAAGGCCCTATGTATCTCGGGCTCAACTTGCCCTACTTTCTGAATCGAATAATACCCTTTAAAGGTGAGACTTTCAACATAACTCTACCACCCACCTGGAACTCAATTGGTCTACGTTGTTTATTAGCATACGACTTCTGTCTATCTTTGGTTGCCTTCATAAAGGCCTTGATTCTTTCTAGCTTCTCAGTCGTAGCCTCGACCACTTCGACGCTCCCTAACTCTTTATGGCCGATATCACCCCAACAAACGGGTGTCCTGCATCTCCTGCCGTATAGCATCTCATAAGGAGGCATACCAATACTGGCATGATAACTTTTGTTATTTGAGAACTCAGCTAACGGTAAGTGGTCATTCCAACTTCCTCCAAAGTCAATGACACATGCCTGAAGCATATCTTCCGGCATCTGAATAGTTCTTTCCGACTGACCATCCGTCTGAGGATGATAAGTCATGCTAATATGTAAACTCGTCCCCATTGTGTCGTGGAATTTCTTCCAAAATTTTGATGTAAACCAGGTGTCACGATCAGACACAATAGACACCGACACACCATGACGAGTTATAATCTCTTTAATGAACAGATCCGCTAATCTTTCGGAGGAAAACGTCTCACGGATCGGTGAAAAATGAGCACTTTACGTCAAATGATCAACAATCACCCATATAGCATCATACCCTTTCATGGTACGGGGTAGCTTCGTAATAAAATCCATGGTGATGTGCTCCCACTTCCGCTGCGATATATCCAACGGTTGGATCTTCCCATACGGCTTTTGGTGCTCGGCCTTCACTTGTAAACAAGTAAGGCATTTACTCACATACTCCACCACATCACGCTTCATACCCGGCCACCAATAATCTTTTTTCATGTCTTGGTACATCTTCGTAGCACCTAGATGAATAGAGTAACGAGTTTTATGAGCTTCATCCATAACGAGGAATCCACATTTGTTCGAATCAGGTTCTAGCACTGAGTGTGTTTTCACCCAACTCTGCGACCATATCTCTCATTCTTTCAGAGTTAAGATGATCTTCTTTCAACACCTTATACTGAAACTCTTTGACTTGCTTCATCACATCATAGGTCATGATCAACTGGTAAGTTTTCACCAGAATCAACTTGGGTCTCTCCTTTTGGCTAAGGGCATCCGCCACCACGTTGGCTTTGCCAGGATGGTAATGGATCTCGCAATCATAATATTTTATGAGCTCCAACCATCTTTTACTGGCACCAAAATCAAATAACACAGATGCTAAAGTTTGGTTTACTAGAAACGTACCTAACACAACATCAGGGTCCGTCCTAGCCTCCTCCTGCATCATCGTAAACGCTCTGGCACTTGCCCTAGATCCTTCTCCTCTAGTCTTCTTCACCCCCGAACCCTCAGCCCCCGACTTCTTATAGTCTCTACTCATGTGACCCTCTCCACCACAGTTAAAACATCTGATCGCACGACAGTCCTTCGCTATGTGCCCCGTCCTCCCATATTTGAAGCATGAGTTTGATCCCAACCTACATTCTCCAATATGCTCTTTTCCACATTTGCCACACTTCTTCGACCTCGCACTAGATGTGACCACACGACGGTCACCTACCCGTGTCTTCTTGTTACTCGTTGGGGCACCACCCCGACCAAACTTTTTTCCATTCTAATTCCGGTTACCACCACCTTTCTTTCTGCCTTCAGCCACCACCATAGTTCTTTTATCATACAACCTCCCTGCCAAATTAACCGCCGACCTAAACGTGCTCGGTCGGGCAGCGATCATGTGCCTACGGATATCCGTCGGCAAGCCCTGAATGTACCTCTTAATCTTTTGTCACAAAGGCATTACTTGATCTAGCACCAACCGTGCCATCTCATTAAACTTCGTGGTGTATTGCTGATGTGTCATTGTTCCCGCCTCCAGCTGCAGGAACTCCCTTTCCACCTTAAACATTTCCCGGTGAGGACAAAACTCCTCAATTACCTCATTCTATTTCCCAACTACCCTCGGCTTGGAAAATATTGTCCCCCGAGCATAGAGCCGAGTCCACAAACGAGTGGGCAGCAAACTTCACCTTCTGGTCTTACCGACACTCGCTGATACCAAGAATGACCTCCATCTCCCTCACCCACCGGTGAGCAGCAGCAGTAGTGCCATTACCATCAAAAGTAGGGGGCTTGCATCTTTGGAATGCCCCATAGTTACAGCCTCGTGCCACCTCCGACGCAGGCTCTTCTTCCTCTTCTTCATCATCGGAGAGAACCATTTCAGTCTCCGGTCGCTCCCGTCCTCCCGAGGACCTATTCCTCTCTTTCCTCTCTCCTTCTCGCACAGCTTTAATCACTTCGATCACCACAGACGGTAGAAACGTCTACATGACTTGATGAACTTCTTCAACAGCAGCCTCCTTTACTGAGGCTCTCAAATTAGCACTCTCATCACTGCCCTCCGGATGAGGGGTCTCGGGTTCTTCATGAACCAACTTTTCGGCTCTAGTCCTTCCTCTTTTGGGTCACGGTTCAGCACCAATTCCACCGCGACCTCCACTATGTGAAGCTTTAGATGATCTACCACCAGCCATCCTCTGACACACTATAAGATTCAAACACCAACACGGTCATTCAAGGGAACAACTTAGTTTATGTCAAGTATAGTAAGCGCTTAATTATAGTGGCCAGTTGTGATTAGCCACTTACTTTACTCTTCATACCCCAAGCATTACCTATCCTGACTACATCAGTATTTAAATCTACAAATAACACATAAACCACATAACATGCGCACGTAATATCGGTTAACATTAAAGAAAATACCTGATGGCACGTAGCTACTCAGACCGGCATGCCTTCCCTTTCTGTCCCATTTTCAGTTTAAGTTTAGGTTTCTTTTGAAAATTCACCCGATTCACTTAAACTTTGACTCTGATACAAACTTAGTTTAACTTAATATCTTATGTTGTTGTTTAATTCTTTGTTGTATTGTAATAACTTATTTGTTTAGTATTATTCAATGAAAAATGACATATAATATTGTTTCAACTTATTTGCAAGGTCCCGTTCCCGGGATGCTTACAGCTTGTAAATCATTGCACATAAAACATATATTTTCATTAACTTGAAGAAACATCGCAGCGTAAACATTAAAACAACATTCCATTTCATCATAAAAGCTTTTGCAAAATAATACATTATTATCAAAATACTTGTTGCATTACATCATAAAAGAATTATAAATATGGATGCCATCCAAAATGAGCTGAGTAGCCGCCTCGTGCCATCCTTAGCAACCTTTACCTGCCAACTGGTAACACATAAAAGTCAGCGTTGCTGAGTGAGTTCTAGTTTTATTATAAAATATACTTTACTCTCGTTTAAACCGTTCTTTACAATCATACACATCATGCACTATACATATACATAGATAATATCATTATAATCTTCATCATTTGTTTGTTAACTTTCTTTCATTCACCATACATCATCTTCATTCACAGTCGTTACTTTCATTCACGTTGCTTCATACTTTCTTTACATTCCATACCAAAACCAAGAACTTTACCCCACCATCATGCATAAAGTGGTACTGGGCCGAGGTCTATCATAGACCCCCATACATTGCGCCCGGTGGCCTGACCACAATACTAGTGTAAATTTAGGTGTACCATTGTCTTGTGCTATACCCCACCATCATGCATAAAGCAATACTGGGCCAAAGTCTATAATAGACCCCCATACATTGCGCCCGATGGCCTGACCATAGTACTAGGGCAAGCGATAAAGGTCCTATACAAATGAAGGGGCGTGCTTCCACATACAAGGGTTGCAAGACTTACTTTACTTTCCTTCGTTCATTAATGCATGCATTCATTCTTTACATTCCCCTTTTTATTATCTTCCACTTTACGTTACATAATACTTTCATTAATTCATTGACATTTCACGTAAAGCCACAGGAAAATAATCATACATAACATACATCATACATACCATCATACATCACATACACTATCACATCATCTATGACCTTGAAAGTCAACTTACATGAACCCTCGGGAACCTCCCAAGTCAAAGCCTACATCTACTCATTCCCCCAAAAATCAGAAAGTAAACTAAGTTCTTTCAGGCGCATGAGCTCTATTTTGGCGTATGAGTACTATTCAGTCGCATGGCCTTCCAGACGCATGAGAACACTTAGGCGTATGGACACTATGGGGAGAATTAGCACTTAGGCGCATGGAGAGTCTCCAGAAGCATGGGCACTATGGGGCATATGGACTTTCAGTCGTATAGCCTTCAGTCGCATAACTTCCATGCGTATGACCCTTAGTCGCATGGCATTCAGATGCATGGACTTCAGTCGCATAGCATTTAGGCACATGGCCTTCAATCCCATGCCATTCAGGCGCATGGTCTCCAGTCCCATGCCATTCGGTCTCATGGCTTCCAGTCGCATGAGCCCTAGATGGGTGCAAAATGCAGCCTCTTTGAACCTAAGTTGCAGATTTCAGCCTCCGACCCTTTTCTAACATGTTCTAAGCTTAAACCAACCATCCTAAGCCTTAGAAACACAACCATAACCTCATTCAAACATCACAAGCCTAACACAAGCCCCACCCGTTCACACACACACACACAAACACACACACGAACGGGTTCAACACCCAACACCACCAAAAACAGTTTGCTATGTGTTCCAACCCCAAAATCCGTCAAAAACGTGTAAAAGAGGGATCCTAGAACACACATTTACAGCCCCTTTGAGTAGAGCTTCCCACAAACCCGCTTGACTTCGACTTTTGCACCTTGATTCTTCAAAAACCCAAAACTTGTCCTTTCCTCCCTTTCTCCCTCTCTTGGCCGATTGAAGGTAGGAATGGGAGAGGGGAATGGGTTGCCATCCCTTTTACCCACTCTTCCAAACTTTTCCCCTTTTTTCCACATTTTACCCCTCAACTTTAGGAAAAATGCCTTTTCTCCTTTGTTATTTCTTATTCTTTCTTTTTTCTTCTTTCTTTGGCTTTAAAGAAAATAACCGGGTGTTATATTATTTAATTCCATGAGCTATGAACAATCATTTTACATTCGTCTGCCCCGATGATTCCACCGTCGGTCGGGGTGTGACAGATTGGTAGTAGAGCCATGGTTATAGGGAATTAGGTTACTAGAAATGAAATGATCTAGAATATAACTAAGTACCCTTACACATGAGTCCTCTCACGTGTTTTATATTCTTAGATAGGATTTTATGTGTCTTATATGTTTGAACATGATTATGTGATTATATCCCTAATATGATTATTCTTATACCTTGATTCTTATCAATGCACACATTATTATCAAATCATATTCTAAGGTATTGTGTGCCTAAATCAAATCATTTTTAAAATGAGCTTTGAATCATTATTCGTGGTTTTCAAGTCTCATCAAAGTCTATGTCATATAACTTGAAACATGTAATGCTGGAAGAACGTGATGCCTATATCTCGAGGTGTTCTGTCTAGGCAAGGTATTTATATAAATCTAAATCAACCGATGGATCCGTTTACCTTACCTGGGAACCCTTGGGGTGAGTGTCCGCTTATAGGTATGCATGTCTTCATTAAGATTGTAGTTGACCTAATACTTTGATAAGTCAACGTATTTGCCTTGGTTTGTAAACCGAACGTTACACTTGAAACATCTTGTTGTTATTGTATTATCATTGATTTTGTCTTCTTGGATCTTAAAACTCGTTACCTAATTCTCATAACGACCCTTAATAATCTTTTTGAATGCCTTCCCCTTAAAACCGCACTTAATTTGAAAACCATTTCAATAATACTCTTATTTTGACTGAACCATTAATCTTAAGAAACATAATTCTCGTATCAACTTTAAACTAATGTAACTTTAAAACCTCAATGACATAGTAAAAAAGAATTGATAATCTAAGAACCATGTTGAAGTTATTTTCTTTGAGAAGCTCCTATGAATTCACATCTCATCCAAAAGTGTCTTAAGAATATGTCTCATATTCGTCAAGCCAACTCTCATACTGATCTAATGCTTAGTGCTTCATTCATGGCAAAATCTTCCTAATCGTCTTGTATCATTTGAAAAGAAAAAGCTTATTAGCCAAAAGTCTAATCAAATTGATGACTTTAATTCACTTTGTCAAGAAACCTATAAAGTCCCGAATCAATAATTAAACAAACTTAAGCATAGCAAAATATCTGTAACACCCGGAAATTTAAGAGAAAAAAACAATAAAGGAATACTAAAAGGAGCAAATGTAAAGTTAAGCCAAGATGAGGGACTAAGGGTGTAGAAAGGACAAACGGTACTGAGAGTGGGTGTTAAAAGCAGGCATGGCCGCCCATTCTCCCCCTATCACGCCCTTTTTCAGACGAAATTGCAGAGAGGGAAGAGTGCTGTCGGGACTCGAAGAAAGAACAAGGAGAAAGCTGGATTCAAGGTAGGGATTCGAGGATTT
>BJCM01089396.1:0-16633 GCA_018326385.1 Flaveria bidentis | reverse complement strand
ATGAAGGTGGTTACATTTCTGGTAGGGGCAAGGTCACAAATGGTAAGCTCAGTATTGAAAAGGTAAACTTTGTCAAGGAGCTTGGGTACAATCTTCTGAGTGTATCCCAATTTTGTGATCAGAGTCATAACATGCTCTTTATCGAACATGAATGCATTGTTCTCAAGCCCGGGGTGATTATTCCTCATGAGCATATCCTTTTTAGAGCCCCCAGGAAAGGGAACATGTACAAGATGGACTTGCAAGAAACATCTCCCTCTGGAGAAGTTTCATGCTTTTTGTCTAAAACTTATAGTGATGAGTCTTTCCTATGACATAAAATAATGTGCCATGTAAACTTTAAAAACATGAATAAACATATTAAGAATGATTTGGTAATTGGAATGCCAAAGAAAGAGTTTACAAGTGGTAACCTTATGTAGCATGCATGAAAGGGAAGCAACATAAGGTATCTCACAAGCCTAAGGAAAGAAACTCCATCACAACACCCCTACACTTGTTACATATGGATCTCTTTGGCCCCACCAGTGTAATGAGTCTAGGAAGGACCTCTTACTGTTTAGTGAGCATAGATGACTTTACAAGATTCACTTGGGTATTTTTCCTTAGAACTAAGGATGAGATTTCAGAGATTTCGAAGAATTTCATCCTAAAGATTAAGAATCAATCTGATCACAAGGTCAAAATCATAAGATGTGATCAAGGAACTGAATTCAAGAACCAAATCCTTAATGCATTATAAGATGAAAAGGGTATTTCAAGACAATATAGTGCTCCTAGGACTCCTTAGCAAAATGGTGTTGCTGAGAGGAGAAACAGGACACTAATTAAAGCTGCAAGAACCATGTTGTCTAACTCTAAGCTGCCCATCACCTTCTAGGTAGAGGCAGTCAACACTACCTGCTATGTGTAGGACAGAGTTTTAGTGGTTAAGACTCATGGCAAGACTCCTTATGAACTTTGGCACAAGATGAAACCTTTCATTGGTTTTCTCAGGTCATTTGGATGTCCTTGCACCATCTTGAATACCAAAGATCAAGAAATCAGATGATGGACACTTTATTGGATACTCTTCCCAAGCTAAGGCTTATAGAGTATACAATCTTAGAACTAGAATTATTTAGGAGTCAGCCAATGTGACTTTCAATGAACACACACCCTGTGTAGCTGGTTCTGGTCATGATTGGCTGTTTGATTTTAATTTAGTTACCAACTGTTTTTACAAATCTTAATTCCAGCTAAGAGCAACAACAACAACAACAACAACAACAACAACAATGTCAAAGATTTGAGCTAAGAGGACCTTCAAGTAACACATATTCAGCTCTAGTTGGAAATACTTCTACAAATGAGGTTTCTATCAACACCACAATGTCAAATTCAGCTGATACATCTGGGATGCCTTCAAATTCCAGCTAAGAGTCTCCATAACCAGATAAGGATGCCTCACATGTAGAAGAAAACAATGGAAGTGGTGACAGTGATCATGAATTTCTTGATGCTGATAACCACTCCATAGATGACAATATCAATGATGTCACACACTCATTGGATCAAGTTTCTCTTCATAAGTTTGCAGATGTAGTGGGTGAAACATCTATGCCAAATCTAAATTTCTCTAATTTAGATTTCTCTCAACAACTTGCTGTGATCCCTCAGCTAAGGATTCACAAGTCTCACCCCACCACAAACATCATTGGAGATGTTATCACAGGGGTAAGAACAAAAGAACAAACCCATGTAGCAAATGTTTGTCTTCACTCTTGTTTCTTATCCCAGATAGAGCCAAAGAAAATTGATGAAGCTCTAAAGGATGGAAGTTGGGTTGAAGTTATGCAACAGGAGTAGTTTCAATTCAAAAGGCAGAAAGTTTGGAACCTTTGTCCTCTTCCTCATGGGAAGACTACCATTGGTACCAAATGGGTGTTTAGGAACAAGAAAAATGATAGAGGCATTATCATCAAGAACAAAGCTAGACTACTTATTCAAGGGTACACACAATAAGAAGAGATTGACTACACTGATGTCTTTGCTCCTGTAGCAAGACTGTAAGCTGTTAGGATTTTCCTGGCATTTGCTACATACAATAACTTCAAGGTCTATCAACTTGATGTGAAGTGTGCTTTTCTTTATGGAGTGATTGATGAAGAAGTATATGTTAAACAACCACCTGGTTTTGCAGATCCTGATCATCCTGATTATGTCTGCAAGCTTGACAAAGATCTTTATGGGCTGCATTAGGCACCCAGGACGTAGTATGAGACTCTATCTCAGTATCTTTGCAAACATGGATACAGGAGGGGTACTATAGATGGAACTCTCTTCATCAAAGGATAGGGAAATGACTTGATGCTAGTTCAAGTATATGTAGATGACATCATCTTTGGTTTAACTAATCCAAGGCTCTGTAAAGACTTTGAGAAGCTGATAAAGGACAAATTTGAAATGAGTGCCATGGGGGAACTCAATTTCTTTCTGGGAATTCAAGTGAAGCAAGTTGAAGATGGCATCTTCATTAGTCAGTCAAAGTATGTTTAGGACATACTCAAGAGGTTCAACATGATTGATTGTAATATTGCTAAGACACCCATAGCAAGAAACCACTCCCTTGGACCTGATCTTGAGGGGGAGTGTGTGGATGAACACCTTTACAGGGCTATGATTGGGTCTCTTATGTATCTTACAGCTAGCAGGCCTGATATCATGTTTCCTACATGTATTTGTGCAAGATATCAAGCCAAACCTAAGATGTCTTATCTTATCACTGTCAAGAGGATTCTAAGATACCTCAAAGGTGCTTCAACACTTGGGTTGTGGTATCCTAAAAATTCTGGCTTCAATCTGTATGCATATACAGATAGTGATTATGGTGGTTGCAACATGACTGCAAAGTCTACATCTGGGGGATATTGGTTTCTTGGTGGAAGGGTTGTCTCATGGCAATGCAAGAAACAATCTTGTGTCTCTGCATCAACTGCTGAAGCTGAATACATTGCTGCTGCAAGCTGCTGTGCTCAAGTTCTTTGGATTTAGAATCAGATGCTAGACTATGGGTTAAACTTCAAGGAGACTCCCATTCACATAGACAACAACAGTGCTCTTTCTATCATAGAGAATCCTATGCAGCACTCAAGGACTAAACACATCAATATCATGTATCATTTAATAAGAGATAACTATGAAAAAGGTTTAATTAAACCAGTCAAAGTTCACACAAATGAATAATATGCTGATCTGTTTACAAAAGCTTTTGATGAATAGAGATTTAAATATCTAATATCAGTTATTGGGATGATCAACTTTGAGTAGGTTTTTCTTAAAACTAGTTCTTATAATTTCTTAAAATTTATGTGTCCTAAGTTGTCTAGTTCATCACTTTCATAAGCTCTTGTTTTCTTTGGATGAAAATCTTTTTGAAGACTTTCCTTAGATTTTTGAAAATTTTTGATCCTTTGGATGATATGTTTTTATCTTCGGAAGAAAATTATGCCTACAAAACAAATAACTGTCTAAGAAATTTACCTTCGGAAGAAATTTCTGAAATATCTTCCGAAACTTAAATGCTTATCTCAGACACTTATATGTTTTCAAGGACCTTTTTCTTTCGAAGCAAATTAACTCTTAGAAGCTTTGTTCTTCTGTGAACAAAGCATTCAAGTCTAAAATTTTCTTCCGAAGCAAAATTTTCACAACTCTTAGGAAAATCTTCCGAAGTCATTTTAGATTCGAAAGCTTTTTCATTAAAACTTCAGAAGTTAATTTACCTTCGGAAGCTTTTTGACTTCCAAGAAAAATACTTTTTGAGCAAAAGTAAACTACTTTTTCAGATGTGGGACCGACTTTTGGATTTCAAAGTTTATCCTCTTTTATTAAACTTTGCCTGAAATCCTTTTTCATGTATAACCCAACGGTTTCCCTCTTTTTCTATCATCTCCTTCTTCCTCCTGACCTAAAACCCCAAATTTATCTTTGAAATTTCTTTCTTTTTTTCTTTCTTCATCCTTAAGCTACCTCAAAATGGCCAACCCTCTTCATAGAAATGATCCGAACTTTACCATGCAGTTGCACAAACAACATAATCAGGTTGCTCTGTTAAACTCTGCGAAAGACCCACATTTCTCAGATTTTTGCCGTTTCTTAGCTCTATCAAACTATTCCACCTCCCTAACCATTGATCCTCCTCTCTATGAGGATCAACTGCTAGAAATCTGGAGGAATTACCAAGAGGTCATAATGGACGGGGAGAAGGCATGTCTGCCATAATATTGGGGAGAACAGTCTTCATCCCTCCAGCCATCATAAACATGCATCTTTAGTTGGATGATGAAGAAGGTGAGGTGTTCTTTCTCAAGGAGATTGTCAACCAGCCCTTTGTGCAGATGGGATATGAGGGAGATTACTCTGTCAAGACCTCAGGAAAGGGAAGGTCTCATCCAAATGGAAATTCCTGCTCCATGTGGTTATAGACAGCTTATCAAACAAGCATGGTGGATGGGACCAGATTCTTGAGGATCTCTCCTTTATAGTCCATTGGATGGTTTAGGGAGTCAAGTTCAGGTACTCTCAGTTTTTTTATACTAACTTACTTGCAAACTTGGACTCCTTAGAGTATTACATGTTCCCTAGATATGTTTAATATATTCTTAACTGTGAACTAGGCTCACACTTAAGGGGAACAGGTAATATTCTTAAACTAGGACAGATGAAGCCCAGCATCTTCAAAATAATGAGAAAGCCCACTGTTGGCTTCTTTGGGGTAGAAACAGCCCTAGTCCCAAAAATGTTAGAGCTCATTGCTCAAGGTGACAACCTAGCAGCACCAGCTAGTGTTGAACCTACACCTTCTACTTCCCTACCACCTCAACAGCCACAAGTCAACCTCACCTACCAAAGAAAATACAAACGAACCCCTACTCAGACTATTCAGTCTGTGGAGGCCCCCATATACTTACCCATACAGGAAGAAGTGGACACTGGAGCTCCCACTTCTCCTGAGGAGCAAACCACTCCCATTCCTTCTATGATCAGTGCTGAGGTTCCTCATTCTCAACCTGATGAGCTCATAACCCAAACTGCCTTAAGCCATCATTCTGAGTCTCAACACTCCGGTGATCAACCTCAGGGGATAGTTTTCCAAAAGCATGGACCTTTTCACCAACTTGTGAAAGTTGGTGAGTCAAACAAAGTTGCAATGGAAAGGTGGTCCAACTTTATGGAAAAGTACATCAGATAATATAATGTACATAAAAGTCTTCGGAAGAAATCTGTCTTCATAAATTGGCTTTGGAAGACTTTGTCTCTGAAGCTTCGGAAGACTTTATATTTGGCTTCGGAAGCTCTTACACTTAGAGTATTTCTGGTGTGAGGTGTAAAACTTCCGAAGCATTTCTATTTCAGTAACTTAGTGCATGCATGCAGAGAGACTTTGGATGCTTTGAATGTTTTGACTGCATCAGACTTCTTGGAATCCTTACAAACTCCACCTAGGCTGATGCTACCAAAACATTTGAAGATCTTCATCAGTTGATAGTCCTCATCATGATAATTTTTAGGACCGTTTTCGTACGGAATACTAACAAATTCTACGTGAGACCAGATAGAATAGTGCGGAATCCTATTTGATTGGTGATCCAATCAGTGAGAACGACAACCTGATCAATCTAACGATTAAACAAACATTAAGAATTGATTAGAAATCGATCAGGACGACCTATGAAGTTGGATTGCCTATTTAGGACGCTCTTGATGGTTAGGATTTATGAATATTTGAAGTCTCCCATTTTTCCACGAATTATGTGGTATTCATAGATTTGTAGTTTTCATTCACATGACTGAACCATTAGCATGGTTCTGTCGTGCGACTGACTCATTCGGATGATTCATACGCACGACTGAAGGTTCAACCGTGCGACTGAATCAATCTTATGTCTCAGTTATACGACTGATCCAGTCTCCTGGTTCAGTCATGCAATTGGTCCATAAGTATTATTCACTCGTGCATATTGTCCATAAGTATGGTCCATTAGCATGAATAATCACCCGACTAGGTTGAACATATTTCTCAATCATTATTGACTTAAAATTATGTGCAACAACCTCAGACCCATATAAGATGTTCATACATATGAATTATACTAAATACAATAATAATATAAAATATTTAAAGACGAATAAACATCAAGAAGCATATTATATTTCATTAAGAATTCACATTACATATGTGTAAGAAATGAAATACTTTTACATTAAGAACATAAACTAGAAACATAATGTATCAACAAACTCCCCCTTGGACCTAGTTTAGCCTATTTTCTAACATTCTTCACATGCTCTTGAAATTTTTTGTATTTCTCTTCTCTGGTGACTCCTGCGTGTATCTCAAATGTAAAGCAGAGTCGTATAACATGTTGGAATTGTAGAGCTTGTACAATATCTTGCGTGTCATAGAACAGTGGCCACTTGTATAGAATGTAAACATCTTCAGCAGACAAGTTGATAAGCTACATTGGGTCAAATACCCTGATAGTCTCTATCTTTCATTCTCTATTCAAAACTATGACCGCTTCTCTTGTCCTCCAGTCATAATACCACCATTTGAAGTGTGGAGTGAAGTCCTGAGGCATCTCCTGTAAAGGAATCTTAGACATTGTGCGTGGAGGACTCCACTTCAACATTACTTTAGGTCTTCCAGATATAGGGTCAACTTCAGACTTATAAATGAAACTCTTAGGTTGTTGATCTGAAGTTTACCATCTGGTGTGGTACTCTTTCTTCAGCGCTATCTCAAACCATCCCGACTTCTTCCTCGGGTTGGCATACAAAAGGTTTAAACTGGTTAACCTGTTTAGCTCAAACCAGGAAGAGTCTTCAGATCATATGGATATCTGAAGTACTCAATCCCTTCCTCTCTTTTCACAGCATAGACATCCAAGTCTTCAAAATAGGCCCACGCGATGATCTTGCCTGACACTTTCTGATGTCTCTTGACTCGGTAAAGTCTGGTGTAGGCATTCAGATTTGGAGGTGCGCGTTGGGCTTTCATTTTTTCAAAACAAGCTGCCCATTCAGCTTTCTTTAAATCAACATTAGCATTTGTAGCTTGGGCTTTACTTTCATCCTTCGCCATCTCTTTCTCAATCTCATCAAGCTTAACAAAAGTATCACTGCCAAAAGTTTCACCCAAGTATGGGATAACGTTACCCTCAGGGTCAGTGTACTGTGGATATTAATTAGATGTGACATCTTCAATCTCAATCTCATCTAACCCTTGTAGATCCTCATCACTCAAAACATCAACTTCTAGAGCATGTTTAACAAGCTCATTTGGATTTAGTCTAAACATATCAGCAAGCTGCTCATCGATCAGATCATGAATGATTTCTCCTTCTATGGGAGTGTAGCTCACTGACTTCTCACAATCCCTTGCAAGTCAAGAATCATAGTTAGTTGAGTCTTGACTTGCTGAAGGGGAAGAACATCATAATCATTAGCCTGTGAAGCTTTGCCTTTGCCCTGATCATGTGTCTCCTCAGTTGGAGCTGCAGAGGACGCGACTTTTTTGGAGCGCCTCTCCGTTGCTGCTTGAGTTGAGGCTGATGCAGATGCATCACCTTCTTGATCATCATCCTCATCTTTATCATCATGTCTTTTACCCTTTCCACTTCCCCCAACCTCCTTATTATCATCATCTTCTTCTGATTCATCATTTGTAAGCTCATCATCATCTCCACCATCATCACCATCATCCTTAATCTTTAGGGGCTCACCTTTAGTTCCCTTCAATCTTAACATCAGCTTCTTGTTCTTCTTCTCTAATCCCTCAATTCTCTTGATAGAAGCCATCACAAGCTCATTTTGAGCCTTTAGTGCATGGTGAGCTCGAACTAACGCTCTCTCATGAGCAGCGTTCTTCTCTGTCAGCTGAGCAATCTGCTTGCCTTGGTGGTATTGACCGCTACCAGCTGGTTCATCTGGTTGGCTCTTAGTTCATCTGTGGCTAGCAGCTTTAGAACCAGTCTGTTGAGGTTTGTCAGTTGTTCCTCTAACCCAACAGTGGGTAGATTAGAGCTCTGTGTTGGTGGGAATTGGGTGGATGTCCCGACTTGGTGAGTAGTGGGAGTAGTGGTGGATGTGGTGTAGATGGGAGTAGGGATAGAAGTGGATTGTGGTGGAGCTGTGTTGGGTATTGTGGGTGAGGTGGATGTGAATGTATGAGTGGTGGTGGGAATATCAGTGGCTTTAGAGGTGGTAGTGTGGGTAGCAGTAGTAGTGGTAGTGGCTGTGGTAGTGGCTGTGGTAGTGGTTATGGTGGTGGCAGAGCTGATCAAGGTAATCTTCTGTCTCTTACCCTTCTTGCTATAGGGATGGGCCATCCTTTTCTTCCTGAAACCCTTGGCTATAGGGGCTCCCCCTAAGCTGATCGGCTAGTCGGGTGTGTATGTTGGATCAGTGACATCAATATCACCACCCTTAGAACCAGCTTGGCATCCACTAACCGCCTCTTTCCCCTTCTCGGTAGCCACAACCCAGCTACTGACTTGCCTGACAAGAGGCTCATCATCAGACCCTTATTCTTCATCTAACAAGAAATCCCGGTGGAAAGCATCCTCCTTGGATCCACCAGGTGCATCTGAAGTACTGTGTGGAGGTGGTGGAGATATAGTAGACGTGTTAGTGGCCCGTGATTGACTCGGGGCAACATTTCCACCACCTTGACCGTCATCATGGTTGTCATCATCATCATCATGGTTGTCATCATCGTAATCATCTTCATCAGCAGGATCCACAATGAGCTGTCATCATGACGCCACTTCTTACGAGAGGGTGCCACATAATCCTCGTTGGCCAGATGGCCAAAGAGTCTCCTGACCGGGGGCTTCACCTGCTTCCCCTGGTACACCTTCATCCTCCCTAGTGTGGTGTCATCCATCACCTCTAATACAATAACATCATCCTTCTCCTTCGGCAACAGAGGAAGCTTCTCGTCTATGATCATCTGTAAGAACCTTGGATACATACAAAAGCCTTCCTTGCTCTTGGCCTCGATGTTATCTATCAAGTCAGTGAAAAGAATGCGAGAGAAACTGAACGAGTGGTTCAGTACCAGTGCAACGTATGCATTCTGGATTTGGTCAGACATCTCATCAAATCCTCCATTCCTGGAGGCTATGCACTTGAGGATCACATATGCCAAGTACTTGAACTGGGGGCACATGTTGCTCTTGTTCAGCATGCCGACATTGATGTCCCCATCGTACTTGATCCTCAGAAAACATCCACAAACAGTTAGGGGATACGGCTTGGTTGGGTAGGCTCCATCCTCACCCAGATCCAAGGCCCTCCTCAGGTCATCTTCAGTGATCTCAATCTCCTATCCGAATATAGAGCTCCAGATACAGTGGGGCTCAACAGACCGATCAACTACAACATTATCCCAGAAAGTCTGCTGTATAGATCTATATGGTGTGCATGGTGTAGCAATAGCCTTGTAGATCCTCGATCTATGCAAGAAGGCTATGATCCGAGTGAACTAAGAAGCATTCCGCGATGTAGCATCCAGATGAGCACAGATGTTGTGCTTAGTGCTCATAGTCTATCTCTCAGCCATATTACTGTAACACAAGAAACATATACATTAGATTTGTGTATAAGAGATAACAATTGAATTTTAGTTGATTTTGATCAACTGGTTCAATCGTGCGATTGAACCATATGACTGAGTTCAGTTGTACGATTGAGCCTGCAACCGAGTTCAGTCGTATGATTGAGCCTGCGAGTGAACTTAGTTGTAAGCTATGCCATGCGGTTGAGTCAGTCATGCGACTGAGTCACCAATTGATTCAATCGTGCGATTGAATCATGCGCCTGGCTCAATCATGCGACTGAGGTTCATATGGAGTGTCTATTTGCATCTTGCTCTGTTCGACACTCTAACTCAGAATCTTTGTCAAAACGTTTTATTACACTTCGTGTTTAGATTCATTAGGTTCGCAGGAACTCGAAATAGCACTTATTATCATTTAAATCAGCATTTGTGTTCATTTAAGTGGTCTATTTTATAGTATAGTCTTGGTTCTTTGAGTTTAAAAAATTCGGTCATTGTATGTCCGATTAATCTAGTCATTTGTACCAATTTCAGTTTCTAAATATTTGAAGATGAATGGGAAATCAATTAGTATAACTTTCAAAGAGTAATCACAACAATTAAAAATTTGGCAAAGTGTTTGGGTATGGGCAGTTTTTAAGAGTTTTTGAAAGGTGGTAGGGTATACGACCGGCTGAACCCCATATTTATATTGTTTTAAGTTTCAGTCGTGCGACTGGACCCATACGCATGATTCATTCGTGCGACTGGGTTTCAGTCATGCGACTGACTCAAACTCCTTCATCCAGTCGTACGATTGGTTCATTCTTGTGATCCAATCACATAGTTGACCCATACTCATGGTCCAATCGTGTGATTGGCTCATAATTATGGTTTAATCGTGTGATTGGCTCATACTTATGATTCAATCGTGCAATTGGCTCATGATTATGAGTTTGACCTTATACATTTCCATACACTCAAAATATAACTTTTGATATATAACATTATGACCAATGATCATCTCAGACATGACTTTTTTTTAAACAGAAAAACATTTGATCACCTCAGACGTGATCCTTTTAATTGAGAGCCGATTGGTCACATCAGACGTGACCCTTTTTTTAATTTATGATTCACAGAGTTCATCTAGTTATATAGTCCGACATCGATGCAAATAAGATAACTAAAACAGAAAAAAACTTGAATTAAAAAAAAACAAGAGATATTTTCTGTTTTTGGTTTGCGGTGGATTGAAACCTTTTAGAAAACATCTAACCGATTTTTCTTCCTAAGCATAACAGCTTTAATTTAATTTTATCATTTCTGGAAAGATTCATATGGAATCATACAGGTATATCATAATCATTTGGAACCCTTTTATATCTACTTTGATACTAGATTCTTATTTGTCTAAGAGTCAATAGCACTTTCAGGAAATCATACTAGAGCTATAAGATGCACACAATGATTTTGATGGTCGAGAGTTGCAGCCACAATGATTGTCGGTATATTTGTCCACTTAAATCCACACACAGATTTTTTGACACACATTGGTGATGAGTTAGGTTATATTATTTCAACAAACATTTGTGGATCCCACACTTATATGGTAATCAACATTCCTTAGGAGATTTTTGAGCGGTCTACGGGTATTTGACAAGAAGAAACTATTCTAAGAGCTTTCAAAGAGATGCCAAGCCTCAGGTCAGTGTCATCACACAACAGAGTGGTGCAAACAATAATAAATTCTAGAATATTTAGGTTATGCTTATCCTCAGGTCAGTGCCATCGCACAACAGAGAGGCAGACAACCTATCTTCTTGTTAGAGCATTTGTTTTTTTCTTTTGCACATCACACACCCACAACATTAGTCATTAGCTTGATTGCGCTTAACGGTTTTTCCATGTGCTTTGCTCATTTTTTATGGTTATCCGCACACATTTGTGGCGTTTATTTTGCTCGTCGCCCCTTATTGGAAATGTGTTGATTGTGTTAACCAGGGATAAGATGAGAACCCACAACAAGTTGAACAACTTAGTTTAAATTTGATTTACCAATAAGGTCTACTCGTCTATTGTGTTGAATCTACGGACACATCATATAAGGAACTAGCAACCTCTAGGCCTACTTTCTCTATGTTACCTCATTAGTAGACTAGTTTACTATCTTTTTTCCTTTATTTTGCTTACACTTCTTAGACTCATAATTTGAATATAACAATTTGGTCATTTAAATCCTTTTTGATGTCCCAAACCATTTGATCCCTGTGTACTATTATTTTTCATAATTGTTGAATCAATCTCACAGATTTGATTTCTTTGCTTTGAGTTTATTTGCCCGCCCTTGTTTTTTTAAGTAATTAAATACTGAAACTAATTTAAATACTAAAACAATACTATTCTCCCCCTAAAATTTTAAAACCGAAAATGTTTTTGTGTTTTTAGATTTTTAAAGATCGGAAAATAAAATAAAAAAAATAAGAAAAATTTTGCGGACTACGAACTCGACCCTTCTGGAATCACAACACTTCTCTTTTTCACGCCATTTTCCTCCAAAATATATAAAAACTGAGGTTTGTCAAATGCTTTTGTGTAGAGGTCAGCGCGTTGAAAATCCGTATTAATTTTAACAACATAGATTTATTGCTTTTCAAAATAGTCACGCATAAAGTGATATTTAATACTGATGTGTTTAGTTTTTGGGTATTGGATCGGATTTTTGGTGACAACTATTGCAGCAGAATTATCAACAAAGATAGGGGTGTTAGAAAATTGCAAACCGTAGTCTCGCATTTGTTGTTGAATCCAAATGATTTGTGAACAACAACTTGCAGCAACAACATATTTAGCTTCACATGTTGACAGAGCAACAAATGTCTGGTTCTTACACTACCAGGTAACTAAGCATCTTCCAAAGAACTGACATCCTGCTGATGTTGACTTGTAATTCATCTTGTGGCCACCATAATCCGAGTCACTATACGCTGTAAGCTCAAAGTCATCATCATGAGGATACCACAACCCAAGTGTTGGAGTACCGTTCAGATAACGAAAGATCCTTTTTACCCCAATGAGATGATTCACTTTTGGTTTAGCCTGATATCTAGAATAGAGACACGTGGCGTACATAATATCAGGACGAGAGGATGTGAGATACATCAGAGATCTGATCATTCCTCGGTACACCGTGGCATCTACCAGATCACCATTTTCGTCGGGTGCCACATCATGGTTCGTGGCAAGTGGAGTCCCAGCAACTGTTGCATTCTCCATGTCGAACCAACTAAGGATATCTCCTACATATTTGGAGTGATGCAGGAAGATTCCATTTGGTGTCTGATCCACCTGTAACCCAAGAAAGAACTTCATCTCTCCCATGGCACTCATCTCAAACTCAAATTTTCATCACGGATTCCAATTCTTTACATAATTCTTCATTTTTGGAACCGAAAATTATGTCATCCACATATATAATTGTACCAGAAGTTAATCACCATCTTTCTCTTTGATGAACAACGTGAAGTCAATTACCCCTCTACGAAAACCATGTTTCACCAGATGAGTAGAGAGTTTCTCATACCAGGCCCGAGGGGCTTGATGAAGCTCGTAAAGAGCCTTATCCAGTTTATAAACTCTATCCCGATGATAAGGATCCTTAAATCCTTCGGGTTGACTGACATACACCGTTTCACAGATTTCACCATGAAGGAATGCACTTTTCACATCCAATTGATAAACTTTGATCTTCATGTACGAATGAAGCTCGTAAAGAGCCTTGTCCAGTTTATAAACTCTATCCCGATGATAAGGATCCTCAAATCCTTCGGGTTGACTGACATACACCATTTCACGGATTTCACCATGAAGGAATGCACTTTTCACATCCAATTGATAAACTTTGATCTTCATGTAGGATGCATAGGCTAAGAAGATACGAATTGCTTCCATCCTTGAACAACAAGCCGAGCCTTGTTTCTGATTATAACCCCTTGGTCATCTTTCTTGCATTTAAGAATCCATTTAGTGCCAATCACTTTGGCACCTTTTGGTCTGTCCACAAGAGTCCATACTCCTAACTTCTTAAACTGAAGGAGATCCTCTTGCATAGCACTAACCCATGCCTCATCATTTAAAGCTTCACTTATATATTTTGGTTCAAATTGAGACACAAAACATCGATAAGCACCATCGTGTAGATAACCTTTTTCCATGACTGTGGTATAATCAGCTGAGTATAGCTGATTTCGTGTCTGAACACCCGATAGAATATCCCCGATGATGTTGTCCAGGGGATGATGCACATTAACTCGAGTTCTTGGAGTGGTGGGAACAACTACCTCATTATCCAGATTTTGAATCTCAGGTTCAGTTTCTGTGCCTATTAGAGTATGGGGTTCAGAAGTTCCAGTTGCATCAATATCAAATGCTTGTGTACTTTCGGTAGTAGGAACCTGTTCCTCCTCGTCCACATTTGCAGCCTCAACTGCTTCATCATCAGAGAAAGACTCATTTGCCCCATGCTCTCCCCCTGAAGGGCTAGAGTATCGTCTAATGGAACCGATGATGTCGAGTCTATTGTAGGAGTATTTAGAGTATCGTACATCATTTGAGCAGATAACTCATCATCATCCAGATGAGAAGGAGGTAGATTGAAGGACTTGAAAAATACATCATAGTCAAAGAAGAAGTAAGGTCCTTTGCCAGCAGGGGGTGGTGTATCTTTGGACATCAACATTGCACCACACTTCTACATGATCTGTTGAGTTGTTATAAACTCTCTGGTCTGGTATACTATATTTGAGAAAGATACCTTCTTCTGCCTTCTCACAAAATTTCCCAGTCTGAGTTTTCTTTAACAACATGCACGATGCTCCAAACGGTTCTAGATACTCCAAGTTGGGTTTACGTCACTAGAGCAATTCATAACATGTTTCTCCATGACGTTTGACCACTAAGACTCGATTGAGAATGTAGCATGCATTAGTGTAAGCCCCCGTTCCTGGGACGCTTACAGTTGGTCATTCATTGCACATAAGACATATATTCACATTTATCTTAAATAACCATTGTAGCGGAAATATTTAAAACGACATTTCATTTCAATATAAAGGCTTTTGCAAAATAATACATCATCATCAGGTTACAAAATACTTGTTGCATTATATCACAAAAGCATTATAAAAATGGGTGCCATCCAAAAAGAGCCAAGTAGCTACCCCGTGCCATCCTCAGCAATGTTCACCTGTCAACTGAAAATGCATAAAAAGTCAGCGTTGCTGAGTGAGTTCTAGTTTTAAAATAAAATATACTTTATCTTTCGTTCAAAACCATTCATTCAAAACCTAACAGGTTTAAAAATATGATCACACATCGTACGTACACATAGATAATATTTATTATCTTCATCGTTGTTCATTTCGTATTTTTACTATCTTCTCAATTTCATCTAGGTCCTGTCATGTGCTTAACCCCTCCTCTAGAGCACCAATCAATTCATCTAGGGTTAAGCGACAAAGACCCCATACGTTTGGTCAATCACAAAGACTGAACCCATGTGTGCATCCTCATTGGCTATATAACCCACACACAGTTAAGCTGACAACCCCTCATTAGGTGTGAACCTCTATACATTTGCTTAATCACACGGATTAAGACCCAGTGTGCATCCTCATGGGGTAGCTAACGCGCACATGGTTGAGCTAACACTCCGCATTGAGTGTGAACCTCCATACATTTGCTTGAAAGACTTTCTTACATTCGTTCATTCATTAATGCATGCATTCTTCCTTTTGTTCCTCTTTTCATTATCTTCCACTTTACGTTATATAATACTTTCATTTCATTTATTAACATTTAACGTAAAGCCATGGGAAAATAAACAGACATAACAAGAATGTAAACGTACACATACCACAACATCATACAGGGCATCATACATGCATAACATACATCCCACATATCATCATGCATAAAAATCAATCATACATCATAACATTTATGACCTCAAACAATCAACTTACATAGCCCCGAGAACCTCCCAAGTCAAAGCCTAAACTACACTTTTCTCCAAAAAGTCTAAGTGTTCATCCGCATTAGTGTTTGTTCATCCGCATTTTCCATACTCCATCTGCATTTGTTATCCGCATTTGGTATTACTCATCCACATTTGGTATTACTCATCTGCATTTGGTATTACTCATTCGCATTTGGTATTACTCATCCGCATTAATTGTCATCCACATTGACTTTCCATACTCATCCGCATTGACTTACTTAGAGGTTAATGCTCATCCGTATTAACTGTCATCTGCATTGACTTTCCATATTCATCCGTATTGACTTACTCAGAGGTTAATGCTCATCCGCATTAACTGTCATCCGCATTGACTTTCCATACTCAGGCAAATTCTAAAACTTAACCTATGAGCCTAAAACATCAGATTTCAGTTCCCAATCACCATCCATCATGTTCTAAGCTTAAGTTTTACCTTCTAAGCCTTAGAAACACAATCGTAGCATCAACAAGTATGAACATAAATCCGCATCACATCGCAATCACAACATACAAACATTCATACATACGGGTTAATACCCGGTTTTATAAAAACATACGTTCATGCATTTCTAGCCCCAAAATCAGTTTAAACATGTAAAACGAGGGGTTCTAGAACTCACCTTTGTAGCTCTTAAGTATGGCTTTTTCCAAACTCGTTTGCAAGTTGCATTCAACTGCCTAGAAACCCACTAAAACATACCTGAACACATACAAATACACATAAGCACCAAACCAAGGACATAACCGGTTAAGAACACCATAAAACCATGAATTCTTACCTTGAATTTGCATTTTTCTTCTTGTTTCTCATCAAAACTGAGAGTTCGCTGCTTCCTCCTACTCTCTCTCTCTCAAAATCCTAGAATTTTGTGTGTAGAAAGGGTGATGGGCGGCCATGCCACCTTTATCACCAACTTTTCAAATATTTTGTCCTTTTGGACACTTTTTACCCCTAGACTTGGGTTTTATTTCTTTTCCTTCTTTTTCTTCAC
>BJCM01089395.1:0-31051 GCA_018326385.1 Flaveria bidentis | reverse complement strand
AGTGGGCAAGACTGACATCCATTTTTGTTAAGAACTCTCTAATGTTTTGTAATGCAGTAAACTAGTCTTTGTATAATGATTTAAACCAAACTGTATTATCTAACAACAATGTTTTAATGACATGCATGGGTTTTGTTAAAGTTATATTCCGCTGCTTAAATTTGTACTTTGCATGTTTCATAAAATTTTCAATGTAAATGACCAATTGTAAGGTCCTGGAAAACGGGGCGTTACATCTTTACTCTCTCTTTCTAGAACTAGAGTGTTGAGTTTCAAATGAGAGCTGCTCAAGCTGATCCGTTTATATATACCGGGCATTCCCGGGACCTTAAACTCGCCAAACACATAACCCGCAAAGTCTACTCGGTCTATAACCCATATCCATCTTATTTTCATTAAATGATCTCATTTAAGCTCATTATTATTATTTGGCTCGCTTAGACAGTATTCAGGGCGTTACACTTTCCATGTAAGCTTTAGTGTAACAATTTATCCACCGGGTGTAATGCAAAGTTAATTAACAGCATAAATAAAAAACTACTGATTTTATCATCAAAATATTGTTTTACAAGCTTGAATATAAAAACATGTTTATAATTCATAGAGCTGCCAAACTCGTTTGAGGATGGCTATCTCGAATAGCTCGTAACTTGCACATCTCTAGTAGTTTACAAAAGTATACTTAAAATGACATCAGTTAATGTTGTTGAGCTTTGAGACACATGTCAAAACCACCGAGGTCCATTATATTTTAAATAATTTTTTTTCACACTGACCTGTTAACTTGATCCTAACTCGAGGTTTTCTCACTCGAACCCCGGTGGAGCTTCCCCAATATCTTGTTTGCTCTTGTAGTTGTTGTATCTGGTTTGGGGTATTATGTTTGTATTTTCAGATTATCCTTTGATTTTTAATACATATAATGCTATTTAGTAGAGTTAACAAAAAATCGATTGGGCACCAAAATAAATTTAATCTTAGGTAAATATCAATGACTCCAATTGAAGAAATACAAAACGATCCTAATTAACAATACTATTTCTCTGAAAAAAAAACATTTGTTGCAGTTTGTATTCTCTGGTTTGCATCATTTATATTCAAATCATTCTCGAAACTTCTACTAATTTAAACATAAAATGAATGTTTATTTGTGAAGAATTTGAACTTTAAATAATTTATGAATTATATCCAAAAATAACTTTAGCATTGAAGGGGTACATGCATAATGCATTGATGCATGGATAGGGGTCATCAATCTTAAAAGCCTTCATGATGTTGATACTTCTTCAAAGTAACACCATTACTTTATCACCCCAACATATTTCTGACTCACAAAACTCCTTTTCAGAATTTCATAGATTCAAATGCAATTTTCTAAAACTCCTTTGTATTATATATGTATATATTTTTGGTTTATTTCTTAAATTGTCGATATGCCTTTTAATTTCACAGTATATAATATTTCAAAGAGTATCTTATCTAATAATAACCAATTTTTCTAAAATATTTTTACTAGTCATATGTTTATTTTTATCTAACTATAAAACTATTCAAGTTTCAATATTGTTGAAATTCTTTCATTAAAGTTACTAAATAGAGCATATAGAAATACTTGGTTGTTATTTATGATGATTTATGTCAAATCTAACCTCAAGTAAAAAGGTAATTCTGAAGAAAAAAACTACCCAAGTTTCCTAATTGTTTCATTTTAGTTTTTTATTTAAAAAATTATGAAAATTTCCATAACAATGGATCAATAGTTATTCTTAGTAGATTTATAGTTAGAATAAATACACATCTATCTTAAATAAAGTTAAAACTTAGTTATTGTTTCATTATAAAATTCCATTACTTAAATGAATATAATTATACAAATTAAATGAAATTTGCGTTTTCTCTTAAAGACATTTAAAAATTGAAACCACCTTAATACCCGAGTGAATCTTTCGAAGAGGGGTTGTCAATCACGTTTGTAGACTAGAAGTTTGTAGTAAATGCAATTTACATCATATTATTTATTTTTGCATAATGAATATAAATACATGTCTAATAATGGGATAGAGGGTAAGAAATCTGAAAAGGAGAAACTTCAGTGGCTTGACTTATAAAGCAATGCAGAGGGAGAATTAGAATCTTTGACCAAATGTGCCCCAACACACATATATTTCCCCAATCTCAAGAATATAATATCTGTCATTTTAAAGCATTCCCAACATCATTCCAAAATTTTTATTTTTTAATCAAAGTAGACATCAAGTACCTTTCCACCATGATTTCACTAAACACTTTCCTATGGGAGTAGTTGCATTGTACTACAAATAAAATTGTCATATAAGACAAACTGTTTGTGAAAAAGGTTTTTTTATCATATATTATTACGAGACCTAAAGGCTAATTCCACATCTTCCGTTTCATTTTAAATGTATCATTGAAATGAAATGTTAAGATAAGAGTAATCGGTTTCCTCGTGTAAAAATAGCTTTTTTTTTCCTAATTATGTTTTACTATATAACTTTTGGCAGTTAGACTAGTGAATTTTTCGTGTGTGTTGTGATGAGAATTGTGTTAAAAAAAGGTAAGTGATATTAATTGAAAAGTTTTGTGTAAGTATATATTAAGTTGAGAGCTACAAAATTAAATATATTACATAACCGATTAACTTTGGAGCAAGATGGCCATTCAACGGTGTGGGTTTGTAAGTTTTCAATGAGAGGTGTTATTTATGAAAAACGTTGATGATATAAACATGCGTTTTGACCTTAAAAAGCAATCTATCCGTGAAAACAATCAATCAAATCAAATTAATAAACATGTAAAAACCTAAAACAGTAAAGCCCAATGGCTAAGATTTTTAACCCACACTTTTTATACATTAAGAAGGAACATTTTTATTGATCAACAAATATCACAGAATAGTAATTAAATTTCAAAAATGTTTTAATTTAGTCACTTATGTATATTTTTCTCAAATTGAATCATCAAACGATTAAATCAAGTCATTACCAAATTTTTTTATGTTAAGAAAGTAATGATGGAGAAAATGTGAGGGTCAGAATTTTCAATATATAAAATTATATTAAAAAATAAAAAAAACATGTTAATTATGAAAAAAAATAAAAACAAGTATCTAAAATTTACGTCAACGTTCCATATCAGCATCAAAATATAGAAAAAAATATTTTCTAACTAAAACCAAAAGTATAACATGCTAAAAAACATGTTATGAATTTTAAAACTTAAGTTACCTAATTAGAACACTTAATTTGATTACTATTTTACAAAGTTACCCCTTATATTAATCAGCTCATCTATTTGTTTTTCAGTCGGATAGCACCCCATCCTTCTCGGAGTGGGACTCAAACTTAAGACCTCCTCAGTTTTAAAGTTTTCTATATGTTATTTTAACAACTAGGCTAAAGATATTATACTAGTAATTAAAAATAATAGAGAAAAGAAAACATAAACATGTGGTTTGGTTGAGTGGTTAAGTCATTAGTCTTTAAAGCATAAGGTCACGGATCGGCTTCCTTTAGGCTCATCCTCTAATCATTATACAACATTTCAGGACATGTATAATACGTTTTCAGGTCATATATAATACGTTTTCATTCGACGGTATAAATACGGTCAGTCTACATTTTGACGAAAATTTAGTTCGAAAACATGTAATGTCAATTATAACATTAAACTTTATCACGTTGCATACGACTATGTCGCACATGTTATTCTATGTACGTTCTCAGTTAGTATACGTTCGACATAACTTTTGTTTGTAAAAAAATCAAATCAAATATATTATGTTTCATTCAACGACATAAATTCAAGTCGTTATATGTTTCAACATACCCTTCTCCTCTCCCTCTCCGATACAGTCGACTTGCTTCGCTCCCATCTTATACTTAGTTCGAAAGCCAATCGAATAAATTATAATCTATATTTTATCACGTCACATCCGGCAATCAATAATAAAAAAAAAGTGGCAAGTAACATGCCTCCACATTTTTCATGTTTCTATCACCTCTTAGCAACATACAGACTACACATACATGCAAGTCATAGATTCCTTATTCCCGCCTATATATACACAACCCCACCCACACACATATCAATCCACATTCACATTCACATTCACATTCACATTCACATTCCATTCACAAACTCCAATAATAAACCCAAATCATATAATCAAAATCCCACAAATTTCCCCTTCGAAATGACCAAAATCCACTCACTACGTAAAGCCCTCCTCCCCTGTTTCACCACCACCAGCAGCAGCAGCACCACCACCACCACCACCGCCTCCGACCACCGTACCACCACCAAGAAACGCCTCAGCACCTCGCTCCGCGACGACATCCCCACCCCCTCACCCCACGAAACGCCAATCTCCGACGAGCAAATCGACCAAGATTCCGACTCCTCACCCTTCGTCCCCACGAACCCACCTCGATTCTCCAAAACCATGGTCATCGGAACCCTCTTCGGCCACCGCCGTGGCCACGTCTGGTTCGCCGTACAACACGATCGCTTGAAAACCAAACCCTCACTCCTTCTAGAACTCTCCATCCCGACTCAAACCCTGGTTCAAGAACTCCGGTTCGGGCTCGTCCGGTTGGCGCTCGAGTGCCACGGTTCGCCGGAGTCGGAGCTCCGGTCGTGCCCGCTCCGGTCGGTGCCGGTCTGGACGATGTATTGTAACGGGAGGAAGGTGGGGTTTGCTGTGCGGAAGAAGACGACGGAGAAGATAAGGGTGTTGCTGAAGTCGATTCAGTCGACGACGGTGGGGGCCGGAGTGATTCCGGCGTTTGGGGTTGACTCCGGCGTTGACTCCGGTGGGGAGTTGATTTATATGAGGGCGAATTATGAGTGTATGGTGGGTGGACCGGATTCGGAGTCGTTTCATTTGATTAACCCGGATGGGTGCTTGGGTCAGGGTCAGGAGTTGAGTATCTTCTTGATGAGATCCAGATGATGATCATCATCATCATCATGTAGTGATGATAATGATGATGATGATGTTTTGATGATGGTATGATGAAGGAGATGAACATTGTTGAGATGGAAAACAAACAAGTTTTCTTGATTAATTATTAGTTTTTTTTTGTTTAGGCGGATTAATGTGTAGAATTTGATGGTAGAGGATTAGATGAATGATTTTGTTGTTAATTACTCTTTTAACATGAACTGATGAACTGATTCTAATGAGAACAAAGTCTTGTTGTTTTGGGTTTATTGGTGTCCAAAAGAATATTTTATTATATTATTTATAGTTGGTTAAAGTAATTTTTTTAGTTTTAGTAAATAGTAATATGTTTCCGCTAAACTTTACAAGAGGATTCATGTTCTTATTAGTTTTTTCAAGATAAGAAGAAAAGCCAAGTTAAAACAGGCACAAACATTTATGAATAATCAAGAAAAGCAACCAAGGGTAAATGATTTGTGTTTAGAGTTATTTTTAATAAAATTTACAAACCTATGTAGATAAATTTTAAATTACCCTCACATTTTTATACAACTACTAACAAAACATATGTAAGTAGTCTTTGTCTTGTAAAAGCTTGGTTAAACTAGTGGCATTGCTGGATCTTCTAGAGAAAGATTAGATCCAACGTTATCCCACAAATATATTATAGATCTTAAAACGATAGCGCAATTTAACTTTGATATATGTTTATCTTTTAGAAATTCAATATTAGAATCATAGATAGATATCTATGGCATGACCTAAATAATCTTAGAGGTCCTAAATTCTCTTTCTTTGTGAGATTTACATATCAATGTGTTGTGTTTGTTCAAGTTTTATGCAAAATCTTTTAGTTCAAAATGAACTGGTTAATTCTGACCCCATGACAAATGTCTGGTTTACATTGATCAAAATATAAAAAAAATTAAAAAAAAAATCTTAATTTTTAATCCTTTTTTATTCGTTTGTATGGTCTATTGGTTGGATTCTGTCCAAGAGAATTGGTAGGATGTGGCACTACAAGATAAAATTTGGACACGTGCTCAATACAGGTCTAGACTCTAGGTAATACTCTGTCTATGTAAGAGGAAGCATGTTTGCCAGCTGGCTTTATAATTTTTTTTTTATATTTTTGAATGGAGCTGGCTTTATAAGTAGTCATTCTAACTTGCTAAGTTTCAAACTTTCAATACACACTCTTTAAAGTTCTAAATCCAGGTTCATTGCACTGAATAGGATTATAGGATAGTTTAGTAGTAACAAAATCAAATTTAAGTAAATAACTAGATAAAAATAATTAAACATTAATACTTATTGTTTTTAAGGTAATACATAATTACATAAAACTACTTTATATTGATGCGTTTGTAATCTAATGATAGCAATGTATACATAGTTGGTTCTTTCTCGTGAGCTTGAGGATTCAAGTTTTGTGATTGAAAATAACAATACTTAAAAGTAAGTTTAGATGAGTAAGTGCATTTGCTGTTTTAGAAAAACCATAAAATGATTTTTAACTATTTTCTCTCTTATCTTCCTTGTCCTGAATATGAGTGATCATACAGTTCTCACCACTTTTACTTAAATATTGATTATTCATCCAATGTATTTCATAACTATTGATAATAAAATGATGAATAAACATTAAATTTAAATTTACACTATTTCCACTAATAAATCCATTTCAACTATCTCAATCAGGTTCCTATAATGATTTTTTTACATAAAGTTATATAGATGCTAAACAGCCTTAGCATATTATGTAGTCACATTAAGATCACATGATTCTGTTTTTGCCTAACAAGACAAGCCATTTATTTATTTATTTATTATTATGATTACTATTATTACTATAAAAGATTATATTAGTACATATAATTATATTCTTGTAGATGAAAAAAGTAGGGTGCAATATTAAATTACAGGAATGCCAAACACCATATTCAGATCGAAGTCACAAAGAATAAGTAACTGTACAGGAAAGAATTTTACAACGCATTAGTGTGAGAATATCAACAGTTAGTTCAAGCTGATGGAGAATGGTTATCAAGACCACGACCATGACCACGGCCACCGACACCCTTAAGGAGTGTTATCCTTTGAGATCTTGAATGGCTTTGTCTGTTATTAAGAACATCTATATATGTTCTAAGCCTATATCGATCTGAGTTAGTGATCGAGAATGGGGGGTTAAGTATCAGTGAAGGTGCTTCCACTAGAAGAAAATTTAACAATCGCACCGCTTTTGAATAAAACCCTGCTGCATTTTCAGTGTAGCCCATATACTCATCCACCTGACAAATGCAATAAGTTATATGATATATTGTAATATTAATTGATCCGCTTATAATGTGTACACAGATAAAAACTTACAGCCCCATGTCTGCCGAAATCAAGTGCAGCCTGAAATATAGTTTCCATTGCATCTGGCATTCCGACATTTCCTGGAGAAGAGAAAACAACTGAATCATCATAGCTAAGGTTCTGAGCAAAATAGGTTTGTGTCAAATTGGGCCCTTCAAAGTATCAGTTTGGTTCAGGCCAAGAAGGGTTTCAACCAAAATAGGCTGTGGTTGAAATGAGTCTTTCTAGAAAAACAAAAGTGCCAAAATGGATTCACACATCACACGCCCTCTATTATTTTAAGGCAGCTAGTGGAAAAAGGTGGAGGTGGAGGAGGCGGTGGTGGTGGTGGCGTTGGTGACAGTGGAGGTGGCGTTGGTGACAGTGGAGGTGGTGGTGGCAGTGTTGGCGACAATCAAGGTGACGGTGTCTTTTCTAGACATTCTTGTATATATAATATTATCATAAATCATATCATATAAAGTATTAAGTCATATCTTGGAGACAGTATTAACCAATTAAGTTAGAAGGTGTACCGGGCTCAATAACCTTGGCAAGTTGTTCAGCATTTTCAACTTCACCAAGAAATATTCTTTCAATATGACTAGAAACATCCTGTGGTGACTTGGCTGCTTCTAGGCATTCTTGAATATCAAGACTATCAAAATCTCTGTTGGTTTTCAGAGTTGTAGTTTCTTGATTAGGGCTTCCTTTGATTGCTGAAGCAGCCTGTGTGTGACAGATATCTAGTGCTTGCTTCCATATTGCAAGGATCACAAGTTGAATTGAAAATGCCTCGAGTCGGTGTCCTGCCTCAATCTTTTTTTAAGAAAAAAAGTAGAAGCAGTTAATTAAAAAATTAACTGGATATAACTTGAATATAATGTGAAGAAAGTACTTAAACATGCCTTATCATTAACCAGTTCAGAAATGGCAGAGGCACATTCATGCAATGATTTGATTCTTGTCATGCTGTCAGTTGAGGGTTGTTCTGAAGCATCGATTATATCAACTGATCCATGGGAAGTTCCAGAGGGTGCAGAATACTGACTTTCAAAGCTCCCGGTACAGCGCATTTTACTGGAGGCACCACCAATGATGGGCAGAGGTGCACTAGATGTTGAATGAATATCTCTAGGTGATTTGGATGCTGCTACTGGGCTCGCCTTCAAAACACTTGCTAAAGAAGATGCATCACCCAGGGGACCAGATACTAGAACATAATCTTGATCAATGAACTCCAACGAGTCTACTGTTCGATGTAAGATGGTGAATCAGGGCATGATTAAAAAAAATTAGATTAAAACTGGATGAATTTATTGCAGTTTAACATCCATGAAGCATAGAGGTGGTAAAATGTATGGGTAAGAAACGGGCCAGGATGGGTAGGCCCAAAACATGTTAGGTCCAAAATTATGATTTTTTAAATAAATAATTATTGTGTTCAATATGATTGATTTTTTTATTGTTTAATTGATAGTTCAATGTTTTGAATATAATAATTTCGACTATTTTGCATCTAAAGAAACACTCTAGATCATTTTATTGTGACATTTGCCCTGTTTGACACATTATCTTTCAAGCTTACTTTCTATTTATTATTTTTACCAGTCTAATCCACTAGGGTTAAGCATAACCAAATGGGTCGATATTGTAGTTTGACATTTCACTAGAAAGAGGCAATTACTACCCATTTACAATGTCTAACAGAAAAAAAAAAAAAAGAGAGAAAAAACTTGAAATAAAACTACTCAAAGGGTCGGAAGTCTCCCAAAGTGCATTTTTAATGCCAGAACCTCTTAATTCATTTTAGTCAATATTAAGATTACTTATTAAATATGTAATTATTTGACACACAACAATAACTGATTATCAATTGTAAAAAAGGAAATTAGAGCAATTTGAAGTGAGTGTTTTGGGCACCTGGTACCAAAATTATATGTTTTGACCCGCTACCCAACCCAACCAACCTGCCAATTTTTCCACCTATATCATCCATATAACCCATTACCCAACGACAGATTTGTTTTAGAAAATATGGAAAACAGACCTTTGGATCGCGTATTTACTGGTCGGTGGTCAATTGACCTCAAAGATTCTTTAAGATTTCCTTCTGAGGATCTACGGTTTCCAGATGGAAAAGCATTATTATCTGGTTTTTGTCTGATTCTGCTATACCTAGATGAAATTTCCATGTCTTTTGATACGTCTTTTTTATCAGCTCCAGGATCCAAGGAAAACCCATACGTTGATCTCAAAGGTGACCTCTTAATAAGAGGTGGGCTTCCATCAAGGGCACTAGAATCATCATCAAGACTAAATGGTAGATTATCTTCTTGGTTATTTTCTTCTTTGCTCATAAAAGCTGGACTTTTAAGATATGAAAACCCATCTGTTGTTCTTCGTGACCTCCTGTCTCTGCAGATACCAGAACATTATATAACTATTTAGCAAGCAGTAAAATGCCTCTATAATTGAAAAAACACCTCTGCTTATATATTACCTTAACAATTCATCAGGCTTTGTTTGGGTGAAAAATGGATGTGTGAAAAACTCCTCAAAAGTCAACCTTTCAACTGTAGAACAAAGTAATTAAATTCATAAATAATAGAGGATACATATTCTCAAGCCAGTATGAATTGACTGTAACTAGGAATGGCTATTTTATGTTGGCTTTAGCAATTATCTTGTATGAAAGGGTAAACTTGTTTGATCCTGCAATTCAGAGATTCTCATTTACTGTATTTTAGCAATTATCTTGTTGATCAGAGAAATTTCATTCCGTGTTGTTATGTTTTTTTTCAGTTTAGGCCAACTTTAGGCCATTTTATTAAACAGCATTTTAAACCATGTAAGTCAAGGTATATCTTGTCTACGGGTTTGAAGATCAAGTGGGTATGTGCTTCTGTCTTGTATCCCTATTTTTCATCTATAAAGTTTTGGAGTGCCAGTCATACAACAAAAGACATGGAATCATTATATACTAACGTGTAGCAAATAGATATATAATGTCATACTTGATACTTATGCATAACATATAAAAGATGCTGTAAAGTTTTTTTGGCATTCAATGGATCTAACACAAACACCAGATGGGGCCATTTCAATTATGAGTAGTCAATTGTTTTAAGTATTCGCTCAAACGGGCCAAGTGAGACAAATTTATAAAAACATTTAGCTAAATGGAAAACAGGTCAAATTGGCCGAATGAATAAAATGATTAAACAGTTGCCAAAGTCTATTTCTAATACATAAAACCTCCTAATTCGTTTACCTACTACCCACCTCGACCATCTTGCCACCTATAAACAATGTTCCTTGCTTTTATAAATTCTGTTATTGTCTAAAGTCTAAATCACAATTACCTGGATTTTGTCGCAATAATTTTCGACAAAGATCAATGCACTCAGGAGTTAAGTCCTTCACATCTGGAGGAAACTGCAATTCAGTTGATTTCATGATATTTTGAAGCAACTGCATGAAAGGTGGAATAAGAACAAGGCATGATAAATATTACGTCAAATTGTTGTCAACTTAAATCAATATGTGAAATATATAGTGTCCTTGAAACCCTACACTTGATGGTAATACAAGACTTACAAACCTGAATTTGATTGTTACCCGTGAATGGTGTTCTCCCAGTTACAAGTTGAAATAGAATGGCACCAACACTCCATAAATCTGCCTGCGTTTCCGTTTATATGTTAACATTGGAGAAATATCATAAGAAAAACCAAACCAAAGTATCCATTGTATAACACCTTCGCATCATACTTATGAAGTTGCATAATTTCTGGTGCCATATAAAGAGGTGAACCACATAAGGTTTCTGCAAGGTTTCTAGGTTGCAAAGACCTGCAAAAACATAAGATGTTATTTTCAATTTTAAGCTATAATGCATGGGCATGGCCATATATAACTATATAGTGCTGGCATTACTTTTAATTTTTACCTTGCAAAGCCAAAATCTGCAATCTTCAAAGTCGAATTGTCATCATTTGTAGAGAGTAAGAGATTCTGTTCAACAGATAACATGTAAGAAATAAACATAAATACTGAAGTTGGGGTAGGTGTGTGCACCAGTTACAGTCATACTTCAAAGGCTGTAATGATCCCAAAAATCTTACATTTGACCAGGTGTCCTAGAGAGAGTTTAATAAAACGTGGATTCTAAAGTATTTATGATTTTAAGCCACATGAAACTCTTTTAAAGAGAATCATATCACATATCAGCTTATGAAATCTACATAATTAACTAAAAAGTATTGAGTAAGAAAATCCATCATTGAAAACATAACTTATATTGTATCATAAATTAACAAAAAAAGGCCATTTGGAAGCTTATTTAGCATTTAAATAGGAAAGAACCTACAAAAAAAACTTAACAATTTGTTGGTTCACCCAAGTTGGCATAACTAAACTACATAGTGATCCCAAAGATGTTTCCACAAGCATATTAATCCAAGGCAACCTTGCATCTCCACAGTAATTTAATTGTTAAGTAGTACCAAGACAATACAATATTAATTCATGATGCTAGTTCCACGTTTTGGCATTTGAGCTGGAATAAATCGAATTAAAAAATCCCATTTAGCCTAACAAATTTAGCTTCATCAACGAGCACCATAACCAATAGTTCTAAGACTTTTATAAGAATTCACTTTATTAAAATATGTCATCAACAGGTGCCACCATAGGTATTGATAGTCTGAAAGAATACCATTTTGTGAAAAGCTAAAATCTTCAAAAAAAGCCTTTATAAGCCCACAACACCTAATTGCTTGATGGCAATATACCAACATTCATAAACTGCTATTTCCTTAGAAAACTGTACCATGTAAACTCTAAGATGAATTTAAGGCTTAAACATAACCATGTCTTGTGAAGAGAAGATATGTTGTCATGTCTACACATGGAATATCACAACTCACAAGAAATATCAGGAAAGTTAGCACTGATTCACTGATTTGTAGAACTTTTTCACAACCATCATACAAGGATATAATGGATATCACATTTAGTGATATGGCTTAATTAAATCTATCTTTCAGTGATCATGTTTTCATAAATAGAAGTAACTTACCCTAATCATGTATGACAAAAAATTAATATTATGCAAGTAAAAAAATGAATACTACCTGCGGTTTTAGATCTCTATGGATAATTTGATTATCACGAAGAACTTTCAAACCAGCCGCTGCAAAACAAGCAATTTTAAGAAACTCAAAATCTAGTAACTTTGAAAGGAAAACAACAGTTATTCTGATACATACCTAACTGCTGCATAAAATGCACTGATGTTGACTTAGGAATTCTACCTTGACGTCTTTGAATAAACATAGACAAATCACCTCCTTTGCAGTATTCCAGCACAAGATGTATCTTGCCAGGTTCCTAATTTCACACACTTGAGACTTCAAAAACAAACTAAAAAACTACTAAGAAACATATAGGTTCCAACTTTTCAGTACATTTCATTTTATTTTTCAGTATAATATGAGAGATGGATCACTATAGGAACACAAAGTATTACCAATTTTCGTAGCAAGTGTGAAAGTAATTTGGCATCTTACCATGATCCAAATTCAAACTATGAGATAGGAGAATATGTTATGGAGGAATATTGTATCACCTTGGTAAAAGATATGAACATATTCAAAAGGTGGAAGCAAATTAAGAGTGTCAAACAGACTGAAAAGTAATATGAAGAGAGAAGAAAACAGAAAGAACATAGAAGAACAGGGGAAAAAATAAGTGGTAAACATAATAGAATACAGATAGGAAAAGGTAATTACACCCACAGGTCACAACCATGGTTTAAAAAAAACGCTCGAGGCGTACGCCTCGAGGTGATGCGGTTAAAAATCAAGTCTGAGGCGGCACCTCATAGGGTCCAACTCGTACGTACGCCTCTTATGGCTGGGGGTCGGAAATCGCAGAGGCGGGACTTTTGATTGAGGCGGTGATTTGTGGGCGGGAAAGACCTATTACCGATTTCATCAATTTTCTCCTTAATTAGACCAAAAAGCGGCAACGGCAGACCCAATTTTCTCAGTTTTTATTACATCGCAGACCCACTTTTCTCAATTTTTGATTCAGAGTTGATTCCAGATTTCAAAAGCGGTAAGTCTGTTATCATCTTCTTCAATTCCAGTTTGAAATTCCCCCTGATTTTGTCTTTGATTCAGGTTTAATTAGACCGCAATTGATCCTAATTGATTAATACGAACTGAAATTAATTAATAGGTACTGAAATTTCCCCTGATTTTGTCTTCGTTTTTGATACAGTGACACTAATTGTTTTTGTCTTCTTCTTCGAATAAGTACTATTGTTTCCTTCTAGTTTTGGATGTTTTTATTTATCATTAAACTTTTAGTTTTTAATTAGGGAAAATGTCACAGAATAGTAACCAAATTTCAAAAGTGTTCTAATTTAGTCACTCATGCATATTTTTCTCAAATTGGACCTCCAAACGATCTAATCGAGTCATTACCAAATTTTATTATGACAAGAAAGTAATGATGGAAAAGACAATGGAGTTAGAATTTTCAATATATAAAATTATATTAAAAAATAAAAAAAACATGTTAATTATGAAAAAAATAAAAAAAAGTGCCTAAAATTTACGTCAACGTTCTATATCAGCATCAAAAGATAGAAAAAAATATTTTCTAATTGAGTCTAAAAGTATAACATGCTAAAAAATATATTATGACTTTTAATTTGTATAAAATATAAAAATGAGTGATCTAATTGGAACACTTTTAAAACTTGAGTTACTTAATTGGAACACTTTTGAAAGTTGGTTACTATTTTACAAAGTTACCCCTTTTAATTAAGATGTTAATTATTTGTGTTTTTGTATGACTATTTAATTTGATGATGAAACCTCGGGCTTACGCCTCGTGAGGCGAAGGGAAAACGCCCCGAGGCTCGATTCCGTTCTTTTAAACCTTGGTCACAACAAGGATTAAAAAAAAGTTACAGAACCAGTTAACCCAGAAGGAAGAGTAGACTCAAAAGGATGTCAGGTTAAACATATTTGATTAGTAAATTAAGATGCTTCTTTTTTTTTGTTATCTCACATTGTATCCTTACAAAGTTGCAACAACATTTCTCAACTTACATTGCTAAAGCAATATTGTATAAACTATGTTTTTGCTGTAAACTGCAAAATGATTAATCATTTGGGAGTACAAGCATTACTTGTTTTCACTCATGCACTTCTCAGTAATTTTCAACAATACATAAGAAGCCACGTAACTCTTCTATGGAAACTAATCATATCACATTCCTTCTTACTAGTCATTTAATAACTTACAATATCTATCATCTTCACCATGTATCTCCATCTATCACGAACCAGAGACAATTGAAAAGTTAGATAATCAAGAACGAACCTTACTAAAAGTTTCAGTTTTTACTTCTACTCATAAACCACGGTAATGCACTCACTCCAAGATCTTCATTCTACCATTCATTAGCCAAGTACGGCTACATACATCAACTATACATATGAAATAGACTAATGTACTCCACAGTTCTGGTACCTCTTAAACCTTAAATTATGCTATCTGTGTACTATAAAATTCATCAAGGGTTTTGTCTCCTCTGTCCTTATCTCATGTGTAGATTATATTTTCATTTTGAAAAGCATATAACATAAGAACCAAAATCCTAAATCCAGAGGTACACATTCTTGAGCAAACAATATAAACGTATCAGCCTATATCACCGTTTAGAAATGATAAGTGCTACTTTCAAGCTACACCAAACACCAGATTAACCTTTAAAGACCTGAAGAAACTACTTTGAAGTTATTCACCTAAAGTTGCTACTTCTTATGCACCCAACCATGTTGAATTCACATATATCATCTCTCAAATCCATTAAAACAGTACATGCGTATTGATTACATGAATATTCCATTTAGTTATGTAATTAGCACCAAAGAATTTCCAGTGGCAATCATTGAAATATTAAATGCCGTTATCCAAACACTCTTCAAAACAACATATAGTCAAATTGAATCACAAAAATCCACCGAAAACAACATAAGCAGTACCTTGATCATGTCATGCAGTCGAATAATATTAGGATGGTTAATATTCCTCAATATATCAATCTCCGACATGAGACTCTCCTCCAACTTCTTATTCAATTTTCCTGTGAGAATCTCCTTGATCGCAACTTCGGTGCCGTGAACCTTATGTCTCGCGTGCCAAACCACCGAAAACGAACCCGACCCAAGCTGTTTCCCAACAACGTAATCCCCAACCGATCGAACTCTGTACGAAGATTGAGCCATCATCCACCAAACTAACAGACAAAAAAAGCCCTAATTTTCGAACTTGAAGTTGAAATCAACTAGATCAGCTACTGTTTTCTGATGACATTTGTGCGTACATCGAATCTGCACTGAGAGGATAGTATCTGAATGAATGAATGAATGAATGATCGTGATATTTGAATTTGATTTTGACAAAATTTGACTCCTGATGTTATGAATTTTTTATCTTCGATGATTAGATGGAGTAATCGATAAGGTCAAAATGAGGGTTTTTAATGATGTGGTGTGTTGTGTTGTGTTTCTTTGAAGGTGTTTCCGCTGGTGAAAGTTATCGTGTGCCGTGTGCGTTGTGCGCACACTATGAGTTTCTTGTGCACACCAAATTTCGAATTTTATTGAAGTCACGGTTGCATTTAAAAGAATTTTTTAATTTTTGTAAAACGTTAAAGAGAGTTCTAGATCAACTGGTTTAGGATGAGTCATCTTATGATTTTTCAAAGTGAAGGTTATGAGTTGGAGTCTCACTAGATCCAATATGCTCCTAGTGGGCCAAGGGTTTTACCACAGTAGACTTTTAGGTGGTGGGTTTCTCTTGGAATGGTGGGCGAGCCGGGTCACCAGCGTTGTCTGTGCTCGCGGGCCTGGGTGGCCTTTCGCCATTGGATTTACCCGGGTGACCGGGCTTAAAAATTATTCGTTAGCCGTTCAAAAAAAGTTAAATAATTTATTATATTCATATAGTATATACATGTATCTCGAATGATCACCCGCGCTCTGTGGTGGGATCGATTTAAAGTAGAATTTATTCGTAAAAAAATAAAGTATGTTTGGGATTTTTAAGAAGACGAAAGTTAGTTTAAAACAACGTTATGTGTTATCTTATAAGTATAGTTAGTTAAAAACAAAGTAAAGTAAAACATTAAAACAATAAAACCAATGATAAATAACACAAAATTATAATTAGTAAAATAAAAAAACTAATTAAATTACATGAAAGGTTACTTTGTTTATGACAATATTCACTTTCGGTTCCGGTCTTTAAAAAATACAAGATCCGTCTACAAGTTTGACAAAACATAACACAGTTGGTTCCTAACTTGAGTAAAATATATAAAAAGAAAATGATATATATAACTAATATATTAATAAATAAGTATATGTAACTAATATATAAATAAATAAATGGTGCCACCCCAATCTCATCTTCAACCTTACTAAGCAAATTGCCATCGCCAGCCACCACCGTCGGCCTTTACTGACCCATCACCACCACTGGCCACCACCGCAGCCTCCTCCTCTTGTTCCCCTCATCTTCTTCTTCATCTCCCTCGTTTGTAAAAGTTTTTTCATCCTCTCTACCATCAATACCACATTCGATGTCAACCACCACACGAAAAGTTCTTTATTCCTTTATAGTTACACGTTTGTGGTAGTGGAACTTTAGGTGGATTTCGAGGTTGTAAGAGGTTTCAGATTGCTAGCCGGTCATCACGTTTGTGGTGGTGGTGGTGAGAATTTGTGGCGGTGGGACTTTTAAGGTGGTGATGGTGGTGGTGATGGGACTTTTAGGGTGGTGGTGGTGACGGATTAGTAAAGTTAAAAAATTGAAGCTTGAAGATGAATTGGTGGGTGTATCCCACCTTCTTTAATTAAGTATTTTAATCATTAAATATTTTAATAGCTAGGGGCTAGAGGTATTTTAATTATTTTATAAGCATTTAATGAAAAAAGATAACGATCATTCAAGTTGGGGACCATTTATGTTACTTTTTGTCAAACATGCGAACCGAACTTTTATATTTTAAACCTGAGATTGAAAGTGAAAACAAACATAAGCATAGGAACCATTTTTGTAATTAACTTTAAAATGCTAATATAAAAATAGATACAAGGAAAAAATCTAAAAAAATAATAGAAAAATTAAAATAAAATGTGAAATAGTTTTAAATAGAAGCAAAATAAATGAAAAGTAAAGTTAAAATATAAGGCAATAAAATAAAAGTGGGAATAAAAGCAAATAAAGAGTAGAAAATAACAAAAAGAAAACTCAAAATAAGAAAATAAAAATAAAGTTGAATAGAAAAATAAAATTCAATGAGGCAGTAGGTTGTGTGTGTTGCCTCGAACATGAGCCTTTTAGTGTCATCGTAGTAGTTTAAAATAAGATTTAAGACAAGTGTGGTGACGTGAAAGGTAATGATCTAGAAGAAAATTATGACGTCAAAGTCACTACTTGGTGGTGAAAGCCACTGCTTGGCCGGAAAGGGAAAGACTGTTGTGTTTTAGAAATAATTAATTCACAATCACTTTTGACGATCTTTAAAACAATCATTTAGTTAAACCTGCAACGCTTGAAATAAAAATGTGTTAATAAATTCATGCTTACCTATGTGTCATTTTAACTAAACAAACCAACGTGAAGCAAAAATCAACGACTAGTACTGATTAATCGCTAGTTGGTCACCCGTCAATAATACATACTTCTTCTTTGATTAATTAACCAATCAAAGGTGAAATTAGTTAAAATAAGATAAAATCATCAAAATAAGAGAAAATCAGTCAAAATTAGGCAACTTTGGTATTGAACATAATTGGTTAAAAATCAGGGATATCGCTTAGTATTAGTCAATTTTTTTGTCAAAATATATCAAAATTGAAATATATATATATATATATATATATATATATATATATATATAGTTTTGAAAAATATTTTATACGTATTTATATAATTGGAAACTAACATATAAAATTCCAATTCAATTAAATCTTATTAATCTGATTAATCCCTAATGGATATATATCGTTCGACTAATGCTTAACGATTTTTATAACCATGCTAATAATACATACTTCTTCTTTGCAGTTAAATACATGTAATATAAATTTAAACAAACTAGAATCAAAAGTGGGAGTCCAAAAACAAAATTATGAAACAAGTAGAAGGCTGGTGCAACCAAAACCATTTCACTTAGTTTATTTTGGTGAAGATAACAGAAGACTTCCGAAACTAAAATTGACTTCCGAAGGAAATAGAGTCTCTTCCGAAGTTTAAATAAAAATCAACTTCCGAAGACAAGCTCTGCTTCCGAAGACAAAAGTATTCACTTTCGAATATCATGTCTAAGAAGTAAAGATCAGAAGACTACTTCCGAAGTTTGAAGAAAAGCAGAAGTCCTTAAAGCCTTGGAAGAAGCAGCCTCTTCTGAAGTATAAGTGGCTTCGGAAGAACAAGTTCTTCCGAAGTCATTTAACATTCGGAAGACACTGTTATGAACCAGTAGACATAAGTATGGTCTCTGACAATCCATTGCAGATCTCTGAGATACTGCATGGCACTTTCTCAAAAGTCATGTAGTTGACCTTACTTTATTCCACTGTTCACCTTTTGTTAGATAATATAGTTGCCAACTTTAGTTTGTGACAAAAGGTAAGTCATGGACATTTCATGACTACCATATCTTAGATAAGACATTATCTAAGATACGTTAACTTTAGCACTGTAGTATTTGTTTTAATTATAGGATCTCAGCTGGTATTAAAGTATACCCGCCTGTAGGTAGTATTATATATAGTTTCTCATTTTAACTCATAATCAATGCTTGTAAGAGTTTTGTAACACTTTGAGTTGAGAAGCAATATATGCAAGTAACTTGAAAATTATCTTTCTATGTTCATTGTTACTTATTATATTATTATCAACTCTTAGGGACTCTCATTCATCCGAGTGTTGTTTAATTGAGTTTATGAGAAAAACAAAATGTTTAAGTGACATAAACCGATCCTGCAAAAATAAAAGAAAAAAACATAGCCACGTTGCAGCAACATACGGGATTGCTTCACCATTCATATTTACGAGTTACACATGAAGATATAATATCTGTAACACGGTCCTACTCATAAATAAAATATCTATCTTACCACACTTTAGGGTTGTTGTGACATCCGTCACTATCAAGTCCGTCAATTAACTCGAAGCTTGTTAAGACTTTCGTGCATTTATTATTTTTGCGAAATCAATTTGTTTTCGAATCTAATCACTACGTATCTCCATTAAGTGTCAACCCTAAATTATAATAAGGTCGAATTAGGCATTATTATACAAATAATAACTAATACAACTATTCAGGACTAGTATAATTAATAATAATAATAATATTATTATTATTATTATTAACATTTCTTTTATTATTATTATTATTATTATTGTTATTATTAAATTTCAGGGTTTAAAGTGTAATTTAACTAAACTAAAAGGAATAATTAAGTGGAAGTTGAGGGGTCAAAGTATAAATGTCAAAATTTCATATGCATATTACGTGAAACCGTCGACCAACCCCCACCCATTTCGAGACCCTACCGTCGTCGAAGGACCCTCTTCGAAACTCCCTCGCAGCGACCAATCGATTGTCGTTGTTCACCATCGTTCCTCCGCAACGTTCACTGTAGGTACGTGCTTGACTTCATCCCTGTTCGTTTCGGTTGTTCAGTCGATGTCGTATTCTCGGTTGTGTGGTTCTTTATTCACAATTATTTAACTCTGGTGTTGGAGCCAATGGACGTGTATTGATAGTACTATTAGGCTGACATCCCACCCTTGTTTGTTAGTATACTAGTTGGGACTGATAGTGTGCAGGAACGGGCCCTAGGGTGAATATGTTCCGACGAGTTCTGTGTGTACGTCGTAGGTTTAGTTGTGATGCTCGTGTTTACATGTGATATTATTTGCTTATAATTGTACGCACTCATGTCCTACCTAACTATTATACAACATCAAATTTTGTTTAATATTTAAACTTGCGAACTCACCAACAATATGTTGACCTTTTAAGCATATATTTTCATGTAACAATAATTGAGGATAGCTAGGGATGTTGCCTTAGTGATGATCTTAGGATTGCAATGCTTTGAACTCTTTGGATGTCTCTGACAATTGCATTGCCTTTTATTTATTATTCACATTATGTTCCATTGTTCTCGGGTTGTGGGATTTATTCTTATTTGTTTGTATGACTATGATTGTTGTGGATTTAACTAACTACGACACAAGTCTCCATTTGTGTCGGTGACGTCATGTTACGTTGACTTTCATCATTTATTGCATCTCTATTAATCAACAATGTGTTATGACTATCCCGTTCGTTACATCTTCATGTTTCCGCTATAAGCGAGGGTGTGACGGTTGTTGTTGAGGATTTAAAGGCACAAGACTGATCGTGTTGTCGTGGTTGGATCAATAACAAGTTAATATTAAAGACTTAACTACCTATAACTAGTACGGAGAAGTAAGGTCATCTTTACAGAGAATTTGTGGAAAGTGTAAAGCTTTATACCTAAAAACTTGAAACACGAAATAAAAACACTAAAAAGCAAATATTTTTAGGTTTTATTTAAGCGGGGAGGTAAATTGAATGAAGATAATTCCAAAATCAACAAACTTAATAATGGTTTTTCAAACTTATGAGAAAAAAACAACCACTTTCAAGATTCAAGTTCAAATATTTACACTTCGTTTCATTAGAATTGATTGGAAATCACACAAATATGATTTTGTAAAATCGTTTGATTAAAGTGATAATTATGAAACAAACTTATAAACTCACTCATTCATACAATTACCAACTTATTTATGCAAAGAGGTCACATACATGACAAATTGCTCACGATGCAAGGAAACCGAGTGCGAATGAAAGCACACAAATACTTAAGCGTAAACAACTCTTTTAACTTTAAATAAGCGTACAATTATATTCTTGTGTTAAAATAACAGAACCCAAAACATCAATTCAAACTAAACCTAGTGCTTCACTTACAAAATATACTCCCGAAAGTGATTACGAACGAATTAGCCGCTCATCGACATGTTTGGATCTTCAATGGTTGATTGGATGTTATTAATGCTTGTTCGGGGTGAAACCATGGTGAAAAAAGCTCTCAAAAACACCTTGAAAACCTCTAAAATTCGTAAGGGATAAGTTCCTTTCGAAACCCTAATGATTGGGTTCAAATAGGGAAGAAAATCCTCAAAATCTGGAGTTTGTTAAGGTGAGCCACGTATCATACGCCTACCCCGGCATATCATACTCTAGATGTGAAGTTGTATAGAGCTCGTTTACTGGATTTTTTTGGGATACGACGGCTGATACGATGGTCAGAGTATGATACGGCGGTGGATACGGTGATGCTTGATTGATTTGATTTGACTCCATCTTTTGTGTAATTGCACAACCACTCTTTCCACTCACTCTAATACTTCTTTAAAGCTCCCAAAACATGTGCTTTCGTCTTCTAGCACCTACACATTAACACACTCAAAGTACACATGCTTGACACTAACATTCGTATAAAATAAAGCCATTAAAAGTTATAAGTATCGAATAGACACTCTATGATCAAAGACATGCTAAAAGAATGACCTGTCAAGAACTATAAATGGTTTAACCAAATAAAATATTATTTGGGTAAAAAATGTCGTTCATCCCGTCCCTCGCTTGGACCACGCTTGCTACACAGTCTTTTATAAGAATAGTAATTTCATTCAAACTTGGCTTTTTATATTTCTATTTTCAAAATTTTATTATATGGTATAACTCATTACTTACAACGATAATTAATTTATATATTATAAATTTGTCACTTTTTTATCACAACTAGGTGGTCACAAGCGTGCATTTAGGCGAGTATATTGACACGCATATAGATATTAATAAAAGTGTATGAGGTTACAATGTTCCGGTTTCACATGCTGAAACAAATATGAAAAAATTATTGTCGTGAAGGAATATTCGAGAATAACACAAAAGTTATGTTCTTCTAAAATTAGCGTTAAAAAACAAAATGATTTACGCAAACCGTCAGAAAAAAGAGTAAAGGCATATTATATTTGCTCTAATTTGATTTTGTATAAGAATTTTGTAAAAACGTAGTCTGGTTTGATTTTGAATATAATTTATATTAAATTATAAAAAATAAACACATCACAACAATATTTTGGAATTTACTAAAACAATATGTAAAAGTTATAAGAGAAATACAAAATATGTGTAGAATTAACTAGAAAGATTAAACTGTGAAAACATTAAAAAAATTATATTGTAAAGATTAAAAGTGTTTTGTGTTGAAAATATAATGAATTTAAGTTTGTGGCCAATCATTATGAAATTAAAACTTTATGGGTAAACTATAAAGAATTAAAAGTTTATGGTTAAATTATAAAGAGATAAGGGTTTGTGGCTGAATTGTAAAGAGTTAAAAACTTTACTATTAATATATTTCCTAATTGTTATATACTTAATATCTTAATTTATGAAATACCAAAGACACGTTAATGTAAGATGCTAAAAACTTATGTTGTACCTTTTAAGTGAACCCGTGATTAAACTAATAACAATTGCTGATTCCATTACTTAAATTTGCATGCAGTTGACTTTTCTTTCTATATCTATTGCATTACGCGTCAATGAAGAAACAACTAAATTTTACAAAATCCTATTTATATGTATGCTTTTTTATCTTGATCGTATAGATGATGTGTATTACTGTTAATTACATCACACATACAGTATTCTATTTATATGTGAAATTGTGAAAATGTAACATGTTTTCAGCAAATAGATTTTTTTTAATCTATACAGCTATGTTGAATCAGCCGGAAGATTCGGATGAAAGGTTCTCGAAATGAAAGCATGTTGTAAAAATATAATTTGTCATGCAAATAGCCACCTCATTTCTTTCTTATTGCCACGCAAGTTTAAAGTAGGCCAATTATAATTTATTATGATTTATATGCTTTACAATGTGGTTAATTTATATTAGTTTCAAGTATTTGTATCTTTTCATTTATTTAACTTTAAATATGTCTTATAAAAACTTATATTTTATATGTAGAAACATTTATTTCTTCAATGTACATATTATTCACATGATTCGGCATAACATATACATTGTCCTTATTATACAAACGAGGAAGACACTCCCTATTTGTGCTCAATTTAAAAACTTATAAAACTTCTTTGACAAATTTCGTTGAGTGATAACCATACTGTAGCTAATGTTGTCTAATTATATATAATATATATAGAGTAATTATGTGAGGAAGCATGCTTCTATTTCATCCATACAATCTTGTGAGCCGACACATGTCTTCTAATTTTATTTATACGATCCATGTTGCGCATGGTGTATGTCTTAAACACAATTTCAGTTGTTCACTGTAAGGCCCCGTCCCCGGAACGCTTACAACTGGTAAATCATTGCATAAAAACATACATTTTTATTTCTCTTACATAAATATTGCAGCGGAAACATTCAAAAATGACATCTCATTTCATCATAAAAACATTTGCAAAATAATACATCGTTAATCAGTTACAAAATACATCGTTGCATTATATCACAAAAGTATTATATAAATGGATGCCGTTCCAAAAGAGCTGAGTAGCTACCTCGTACTATCCTCAACAATCATTACCTGCCAACTGAAAACACATCAAAGTCAGCGTTGCTGAGTGAGTTCTAGTTTTATAAATAAAACATACTTTTCTTTCGTTAAAACCGATCTTTACTTTCATGCGATCATACATCATACGTACACATAGATAATATCATTATTATCTTCATCGTTCATTAACTTCCGTTCATTCATTCATTCTTACTTTCATTCGTTCGTTCATCATTATATCTTTTTCTTTCGTCATCACCATGAATTTACCCTTCATGCTCATGGTACTGGGCCTAAGCTTATCATAGATCTTCATTCACGGCGCACAGCATCTCTAGCCATAATACCTAAGATAAAGTTCAGGTATACCATTGTCATGTGTTATGCCCTTCATGCTCGTGGTACTGGACCTAAGCCTATAATAGACCTTCATTCACGGTGCCCAGCACCTCTGGTCACAGTACCTAAGGCAAGCAACAATGATTCCATACAAATGGTCAATCACAAAGAAAGATCCCGATGTGCATCCTCATGGGGTAGCGAACCCGCACACCATTGGGCTAACACCTTACTAAAGGGCATGTCCCGACATACAATGCTTGCAAGACTTTCATTACTTTCATCATTCATTAATGCATGCATTCATCATGTTCCACTTCTCGTTATCTTTCAGTTTATGTTACATAATACTTCATTTCATTCATTAACATAACACGTAAAGCCACATGAAAGATAAACATACACCATAATAAGGAACATACACAATCAACATCATCATACAGGGTAACATCATACATAACATCACGTACATCATGCATAAACATGCAACATCATCATCATCATGCCCAACATAACCTATAAGGCCTCTACAATCATCCTACATGAACTTACGGGAACTTCCACGTCAAAACTTACATCTGCACTTTCCCCCGAAAGTCAGTGATTAAACTACGCTTTTCCTCGGGTACAACAGTCCTATTCGGGCGTATGGACACCCTTCAGTCACATGGCCTCCATGCGACTGAACATCATGCGAATGGACCAATACGGATGAACACCAATGCGGATGAACACCCAATCGTGCGAATGGACCTCATGCGGATGGAACTAATGTGGATGAAACTAATACGGATGAGCTCTTATGCGAATCGGCCCTCAGTCGCATGACTCCTTATGCGATTGACTCTCAGTCGCACGACTGGCAAGTGTATGGGCCTCAGTCGTACGTCTCACATGCGATTGACCTTAAATCGCACGACTGGCATGCGTATGGATTCAGTCGCACGACTGGAATGCCATTCGGTCGCATAGCCCTAACTGTGCAGAATGCAGCTCACCCCCAAACCCAATCTGCCATTTTCGATCTCTAAGCTCATCTAAACCCATTCTAAGCCCAAATCAACCATCCTAAACCTTAGGAATGCATACCGCAACACCATTCAAGCACACACAAGCACAAGACCCAAACGAATCATACACATACACCCACATACACAAATAGGTCAAACACACACACATAAAAACCTGATTTTCAGATGTATTCCAGCCCCAAAACCATTCAAAAACGTGTAAAAGAGGGGTTCTAGAACTCATACAAACGACCACAACGAGAAGAGCTTCGATTTGACTCGCTACACAACGATTTCCAAGCTTGAACCCACTCGAATCAAGCCTTTTTCTCTCTTTTCTCCCTTTCTTCTCTTCTCCTCTCTTTTGTGCAGAATTTTGTGAGTGTGGGGGAGGGTGTGGGCTGCCCACTCCTCTTATTCCCCATTCTTCCAAACTTTTTCGTGTTTTGGCAAGTTTGGTCCCCCGACTTTGGACTTTATTTCTTTTTCTTCTTTCGTCGGCTTCAAAGAAAATATCCGGGTGTTACAAGTCCACCCCCTTAAATAGGTTTCGTCCCCGAAACCTGTTATTCCTCGAAAAAACATGGGTAATACTGCCTCATTTCTTCTTCAGTTTCCCACGTTGACTCGGATCCTTTCTTGTACTTCCACTGTACACGCACAAGAGGAACCACTTTATTTCTCAGTCTCTTCTCTTTTGATTGATGATTGCCACTGGTTGCTCCACATAACTGACCCGTTCGTCTACTTCGATATCCTCTAGTGGAACAATCATATCCTCCTCTGCCAAGCACTTCCTTAGATGAGATACGTGGAATGTCGGGTAAATTCCACTTAAGTCATCCGGTAACTCCAATCTATAGGCCACCTCTCCTACTCGAGCAATGATTCAGAAAGGGCCTATGTATCTGGGGCTTAACTTGCCCCGCTTTCGGAAACGAATGATACCCTTCCAAGGTGAGACCTTCAACATAACCCGGTCACCCACCTGGAACTCAATCGGTCTGTGTCGTTTATCGGCATACGATTTCTGTCTATCTTTGGCTGCCTTCATGAAGGCCTTGATCTTTTCAAGCTTCTCAGTCGTAGCCTCGATCACCTTGATGCTCCATAACTCCTTCTGACCAATATCACCCTAACAAACAGGTGTTTTGCATCTCCTACCATATAGCATCTCATATGGGGGCATACGAATGCTGGCATGATAACTGTTGTTGTACGAGAATTCAGCTAACGGTAAGTGGTCATCACAACTTCCTCTAAAATCGATAACAGATGCCCGAAGCACGTCCTCCAATGTTTGAATGGTCCTTTCTGACTGACCATCAGTCTGGGGATGATAAGTCGTGCTAATATGTAACCTCGTCCCCATGGTGTCATGGAATTTCTTCCAAACTTTTGATGTAAACCGGGTGTCACGATCAGACACAATAGACACCGGCACACCATGAAGAGTTACAATTTCCCTGATGAATAGATTAGCCAACCTCTCAGATGAATATGTCTCGCGGATCGGTAGAAAGTGAGCACTCTTCGTCAAACCGTCAACTATCACCCATATGGCATCGTACCCTTTCGGAGTACGTGGCAGCTTCATAATGAAATCCATGGTGATGTGCTCCCACTTCGATTCTGGTATATCCAAAGGTTGGATCTTCCCATATGGCTTTTGATGCTCGGCCTTCACCTGCAGACAAGTAAGAAATTTACTCACATACTCCACCACGTCGCGCTTCATACCCGGCCACCAATAATCTTTGTTCATATCTTGCTACATTATCGTGGCACCAGGATGAATAGAGTATCGAGTCTTGTGAGCTTCATCCATAATCTTCATTCGTAGATCCCTAAAACAAGGAATCCATATCCTCCCGAATCGAGTTCTAACACCAAGCGTGTTTTCACCCAATTCTGCGACCAGACCTCTCATTCTCTCCGAGTTAAGATGATCTTCTTTCAATTCCTCATTTTGAAACTCTTTGACTTGCTTCATCACGTCGGAGGTCATGATCATCTGGTTTGCTTTCACCCGAATCGGCTCGGGTCTCTCTTTTCGGCTAAGGGCGTCCGCCACCACATTAGCTTTTCCCGGATGGTAATGGATCTCACAATCGTAGTCCTTTATAAGCTCTAACCATCGTCTCTGCCTCATGTTCAGATCTTTCTGCTCAAAGAAGTACTTCAAGCTTTTATGGTCAGTGAATATGGTGCACTTCGTTCCATAAAGATAGTGCCTCCAAATCTTTAGTGCAAAGACCACGACTGCTAGCTCCAAGTCATGAGTTGGGTAATTGACCTCATGAACCTTCAACTATCGGGATGCATAGGCTATAACCTTCCCTCTCTGCATTAACAAACACCCCAACCCCAAGTAGGAAGCATTAGAATAAACCACCAGATCTTCACTTCTATCAGATAACGAAAGAACAGGAGCTTGAGTCAATCTCGTCTTCAATTTTTCAAATGCCTCCTCTTGAGCTTGACCCCATACAAATTTTACATCTTTCCGGGTGAACTTGGTAACTGGAGAAGCGATCTTGGAAAAGTCTTGGATGAATCTTATGTAGTAGCCCGCCAAGCCCAAGAAACTACGAATCTCGGATGGCGTCTTAGGAGACTTTCATTGCATCACTGCCTCCACCTTAGCCGGGTCTACCATAATTCCATCAGGATTCACCACATGACCCAAGAACTGAGCTTCGCGCAACCAAAATGCACACATGGAGAACTTGGCATACAACTTCTCCTTTCTCAGCATCTCCAAAACCTCCCGAATGTGACCTGCGTGCTCGATCTCGTTCTTCGAATAAATCAAAATATCATCAATGAACATAATCACTGATTTATCAAACATTGGCCGACATAACGAGGAACTCGTAGTGACCATAACACGTGCGAAAAGCTGTTTTAGGGATGTCCTGCTCCTTCATCTTCAACTAATGGTAACCAGATCGAAGGTCTATCCTTGAAAACCAACTGGCACCTTGAAGCTGATCGAACAAATCATCAATCCTCGGTAACGGGTATCAATTCATCATTGTCAACTTGTTAAGCTCACGGTAGTCAATACACATCCTCATACTATCGTCTTTCTTCTTCACGAACAGGACCGGAGCACCCCAAGGAGAGATACTCGGCCTAATGAACCCCTTATTAAGCAGCTCTTGCAACTGCTCCATCAACCCTTTCATTTCCATCGGAGCCAATTGATACGGTGCCTTGGCAACAGGTTGGGCATCAGGTACTAGATCAATCTGAAACTTGATCTCTCTGTCAGGTGGCACTCTTGGTAAGTCTTCTGGGAACAAGTCTGGAAAGTCACACACAACCGGTACATCGGATAGTTGTGGTGTTGTCGTATCCACATCTTTTACATAGGCCAAATAGGCGCTACATCCACGCCTCATACACTTTCCCGCCATTGTCATTGAGATCACTTTCAGGATCATCGTGACCCGATCCCCATAAACAGTTACCGAACTCCCATCAGGCTCTGTCAAACGAATCATATTCTTGCGACACACGTTCGCCTCATAATCCGCTAATTAATCCATCCCAAAAACCAAATCAAAACCACCTAAGGTCATCATGAATGGTCTAACAGGAAACTTATGACCTTCTAGCTCCACATCACAGTTCTCTATCATTTCGGAAATCCTGGTAGACTTACCTATGGCAGTTTCTACATCAAAGGGCTCATCAACACGTCTACTATTAACAGGCAGCGTAGCACAGAAAGTAGCAGAAATAAAACTTTTACCGGCACCCGAATCAAATAACACAGAAGCTAAAGTTTGATTCACCAGAAACGTACCGAACACGACATCAGGGTCCGTCCTAGCCTCCTCCTGTGTCATGGTGAATGCCTGGCGCTCGCCATCAATCCTTCACTACCCGTCTTTTGCACCCCGAAACCCTCAGCCCTCGGCTTCTTACAGTCTTTACTCATATGACCACTCTCCCCACAGTTGAAACATCTGCCTGTACGACAATCCTTTGCGATATGCCCCGTCTTCCCACATTTGAAGCAAACGTTCAATCCCAACCTACATTCCCCCACATGCTCCCTTCCACACTTGCCGCACCTCCTTGACCCCACACTCGATGTGGTCACACGGCGGTCATCCACCCGTGCCTTTTTGTTACCCGTTGAGGCATCACCCCGACCAATCCTTTTCCCGTTCCAGTTCTGATCACCACCACCCTTCATGTTCGCTTCAGTCACCACCACCTCCCGCTAATCATATAGCCTATAGCCAAATCGACCGCCGACCTAAACGTGTTTGGCCGGGCGGCGATCATATGCATGCGAACATCCACCGGCAAGCCTTGAATGTACCTCTTGGTCTTTCGAGACAGAGGCGTCACCAGATCTGGCACCAGTCGTGCCATTTCATTGAATTCGGTGGTGTACTACTGGTATGTCATGGTCCCCGCCTCTAGCTGCAGGAACTCTCTCTCGATCTTATCCATCTCCCTATGAGGACAGAACTCCTCAATCACCACCTTCTTCAACTCCTCCCACCTCATCCTTCTTATCACCCGGTTACCCTCGGCTTGGATAATGTTGTCCCACCAATAAAGAGCCGAGTCCACAAACGAGTGGGTAGCAAACTTCACTTTCTGGTCCTCCCCGCACTTGCTGATATCAAGAAAAACCTCCATTTCCCTCACCCACCGGTAAGCAGTAGCAGCAGTGCCGTTACCATCGAAGGTAGGGGGCTTGCATCTCATAAACACCCCATAGTTACAGCCTCGTGCCGCCTCCGGCGCAGGATCTTCTTCTTCCTTTTCATCATCAGATAGAACTGTTTCAGGCTCTAGTTGTTCCCGTCCTCCCGAGGACCTGTTCCTCTCTTGTCTTTCCTCTTCCCGTACTGCCTTAATCACTTCAGTCACAACAGACGGTAAGATTGTTTGCATGACCTGATGCACTTCTTCAACCACCACCTCTTTCACCGAAGCCTTCAAGTTAGCGCTCTCATCCCCGACCTCCGGATGAGGTGTTGATACATATATGTACCTAGATCCTGATCTGAATATAATTAATTATTGGATACTTAACAAAATACTAATGTTTGGTTGTGTTTATAATGTTTAATAGTTCATTATTAAGTTGTTTAATGTATATTGACTTTATAGGTTTGTGATTGTTTGAAGTGTTATGCGTAAGGTTATAATATTGAATACGCTCAAACTTGATGAAGTGAAGTTTTCATGCGTCCGAATGGACCATACGCCCCAACAGTGTTCATGCGTCCGATTGGCCATGCGACTGAATGTCCATGCGCCTAAATAGTTTATACGCCTGAACAACTTCATGCGTCTGACTCAGTCACACGACTAAACACTCAACCGTGCGAATGGATCAACCGCATGACTCAGTCGCACGACTGAGCCAGTCGCCTGACTCAGTCGTACGAATGAAGACTATAACCTATAAATACCACTTAATTCGTGGAATAACGAGAGTTTTCGAGAATTCACAACCCTAGCCGTCCTAGTTCGTCTAGTTCGTCTCTTCCAAGTTCATAGAACGTTTCTGATCATTCCAAGTCTATTCTTAACCTATTTTAATCGTTAGAATTGATCGGATTAACGTTTTCCCTGATTGGATCGCCAATCAAATAGGATTCCACACTATTTGATCTGGTTTCACGTTGAA